>CALYLW010000969.1:227278-312208 GCA_944989445.1 Ampullaceana balthica
AGGTAGGTATGCGATGTGGTGTTACTTTGCTCCTGAACTGAAGTTCCTTTTTGTAAAATGAAAATATTATTGCAGCACAAAATGTTTACATTATCATTACTACATTAGTGAAATACATTTATGAAATACATAAGTGCATGCAATATTACTACATTATTACTATATTAATGAGTAAGATAGAATTTGGAATTTTTTTTGGAAGATTTAGTCCCGTTTATAATCTCATACATAGGCGATTTAAAACTGAATGCAATATATTGTTTGTTCTCCTTTCACGCTGTCGGGGGGTATGGGGGGGGGGAATTAAGAACGTAAGCCCCACAAATAATGATGGAATACTGTATTTATTTAATTACATTACTTAGAATTAAAAACTTAATATTGAATATAGTCTTCGGTGAAAAGGAAAAAGGGTAGAAATAAAAATTTAACAATTTAAAAAATGTGTTTATACAAATGTTAAAAATACTATTCTTTTATATTACAAAGTCAGTTCTAACCCCTTTTTTATAAAGAAAAAGTTTATTCTATACTCTTAGCCAAACTTATGCATCTTGAAAGTTTACATATGCATAGCACCAGCTAATGTCTTGGCATATGCTGGGTTAAAATAAATTTGTTTGTTGTTTTTTTTTATAAATATTTGCATAAAATCACTACATATAATCATTTTAAAAAATTAATATATATATACATTTATACATATACGTCATATATATAAATTATATATATATATAAATACATTTAAAAAAATGATTATATGTAGTGATTTTATGCAAATTATTTTTTTAAAATATAATATATATATATATATATTCAGCTTTTAAAATTGAGTTTATACATTATATTTTTCACATTCAACTAAAATTCTGACAACTCTATGAAATGACTGCACCAACTACCCACTGTTGTACAATAACAACACTGCCAACAGATGTGTCACGGCCCATGATGTGTACTTTGTCCCAATACTCCTTGCATTCTTTGTGTTTATTGTCAACATACTTCTCTTCAACATACTGATAGCGAGTTCTAAGGGAGTTCTGTTAATTTGTTTTAATGTAATAACAGGATTTATTTAATTTCTGGGGATTCTAAGGCAGTTTAGGGTTTTAAGGCATTTTATAGCAACAAGATGTTACATGTATTATAATTATACTATTTTGTTTCAAAATAATAATTTATACATCTGTAGACTTATTTTATATTATAATAATAAATAAGTTGTAATTTTAAACAAAAATACAGAAATAATTAAGAACATATTTGTTACGGTCAGATGTTGTGGTGTGGTGATGACTACGCATAAATGGGGCTGTGAACACTTGTCCTCGTGGAACGGGGGGCGGGTGAACTCAAGGTACGTGAAAGTTGTAATGAATTGACAGGACCACGGTCAAAGGGAGACATGGTGAATGACCCAGGGTCCAGTCAAAACCGGTCGGACAAGACGGGGGTATAATAGGGGTCACATTGTGTGTCGCGGAGAGAGTGTTAGGTTGCGAGTTGCAAGGCAGGTGAAAGACGGACGATAGAGTGTGGAGTTTTTGTGAACGTGGTCCGATACGGTCAAGCTGGGCCGAGGACTCTGGATGGTATGACCATCAACTGTAAACTGCCAATTGTACTTTGCCATATATATGTTCAAAGATTCTTGATGTCATTAAACTTACGTTGAAAGAAAACAACCCAGCGTTGCTGAGTCTTTTACCCGTCTACGTGGTAAATATCTGTGGCCAAGGGGGGGACCTCAACCCCTAGACAACGACTCCGTCACAATATTCATTTAATTTTATATTTTGCTAAAAAAAATTTACATTGCTTACTATGTGTATATTTTCGGTAATGATATATATTCAATCCTATTGATATGGATATTTTAATGCGCTATTTTTTATTTGCATATACATGGGCGGCATTTAAATGTTAAAATTAGTTAGGAATATTGATTTTTAACAAATATATTCTCCAATTCAACTCATATATAAATTCATATTCTTAAATGTAAATGTAAATATTTTCTATCGATGAATTGTAATGTTATTAACCAACCAATCGGAGATTAGAAATAAACACATAAACTTTGTAAAGGAAATTTACGGACATGGATTATTTATGCGTACTAGCTATTTTACTAATCGATGACAATGATCTATTGACAGTTCCAAGATTGTAGAAATTGAGTTGAAATCCAAGGAGATCTGGCACAGCCAACTCTGTAAGCTGACTATTGAATATACGGGGCTTCACGTCCTACCTATACCGTTTTTATTATACACCATGTACAAGGACATTGTCTGCTGTAAAGGAGATTCAGTCACAAAAGGTATACCGCTATAAATTGCCACATTTTACTTGCAAAGAAAAAAAAACACGAAGAAATTAATAATATGTATATAAAAATAAGTCATAAAAACTCGAATGAGTATTTAAACGCAATTTCAAACAAGGAATTTCCGATTTTTTTATTCAAGGGAAAATCATTCTAGATTACATTAAAAGTCATTTCAAATCAGTAATTCTGAAAGTAAACAAAATTTGACGTCATATCCCCTCACGCTACAAACACCAAGAATGTGTCAATATAATGCGCACCGCGCACCAATGTAACATAAGCATTCACAAAGCGGAAAAACCCCATTAACTATCATTCTAGATTACATTAAAAGTCATTTTAAAGTAATAATGCTGAAAGTAAACAAAACAATTGCTATCTAAAAATTGCTGTTAAAATTACGGAAGTCGAACAAAAAGAGATTTTTCAAAAAGTCATTCTCCAACGTTGTTATAAATATTAATAGCTATCGTTTTGCGTTTGTTTCAACCCGATTGCTGTTATGAATGGCGAGAAATTGACAAAATACTCATATTTGTAATCCAGTAAACCTTTTATTTTATTTTTTGGCCCGTGCACATCTTTGAGACCTCCTTAACATATTTGCAAAGACCCGAACCCTCTATCTGGTATGGTTCAGGAGGAGATGCTTTTCAAAGCTCGAACAGACAGAACAGACATTTTAAATATATAAACGCAATTTTTCCCAAGTGAAATTGCGTTAAAACAAGAATACGATGAGTTATAATTATTAAATTCTCCAGTAACATGGCAACAAAAGAATTATTTATTTTTCGCGATGATAAAAAATAATTTAAAAATCAAAATCATTCTACAAAATTTTTTATAAAATTAAATATAGCTATTAACTAAGAAAAATGGAGTGTAAATTTTACCCTTCAAGCGTTTCAAGATTAAAAATAAAATAATTGGCTAGGCCATTCGTATTTTTATAATGTGTACCAAATTACGAAACCTACTTTATAAACTATTTTATAGTAGTAGCAGTTACAATTGAAAAGAAAATTTTTTATGAAGTAAATATATTTTGGGTAATATATACAAACCCAACTACATTAGACAGCAGTGTGGAAAGTTGAGCGATTAATTTTTTCATTCCTATATCTATGCATATTTAACATCTCTATACAATATTGAACAAAAGGAAAACGATTTGAATTATTCTAATTAATCTTTCATAAAGTTAAAATAATATTATATTATAATTATTATTTATCTTATCTGAAACATAATTAACAAATATGTGCAAAATAATCATACCTTTAAAAAAATGTTTGATTTGTTTAATTTTAAACTAAACACCTCAGCTCTTCTTTGATGAAAATCTAATCAAATATTTATTAATCTTTTTATAATTTTTGAATTTCAGAAAACTATGTTTTTGATAACACATTTTGAAAAATTCTGTTTGGATTGATACTTTATATATTGGCAATAGGTGATAAGTTTTTGAAATCTTTGATTACACAAAGAAGTAATGGAAAACGACGGCTAAGGTTTTATCACGTTTTTAAGAAAGTATATTTGAAATAAATAAATGTCACAACAACTTTTGATTGAAAGTTAATTTAATTACAATTCAATTACAAATATTTTAGGTCCAACATTTGAATTTAAAAAAAATTGTTAAGGAATACATATTTATTTTATAGGAAATGTCGACTTAACTACCGTTAAGAAATTTATCTTATTTGTTTACAGACGCTCCTTCTATACAGAAGATTATTGCGTCCTACGCTTATCTATGGTTTGTGTTTAGTCCTGCATTTTTATTAGAGATTTAAATGTTGATAAAGAAATTTGAAGAACAAGAAATGTTGAAATTCAAGAGAGATTTAGAGTTTGAAAGGAGGAAAAACTAATTTTGAAGAAATACATCTTGAGGTCATTGTTTTTTTTATGTTCCAAGTCTCTTCCTTAATTGCTTCCAAACGTGTATGTGTTTCAAACCAAGGTTTAGCTCTACAAGATCATCTTCTGTATGTTAAGCGCGCTAGTGCAACTGATTTCGGAGAACAGAAAAGATTGTCAGCGTGCAAATAAAACAATGAAATCAATATTTTACATTCAATTAAGATTTTTAATATTTTTTTTTACTTTTTACCCTATCTATATATATATATATATAAAAATGAAAGTATGTATGTATGTATGTCCTTTACAGCTGACTAAACCATTCATCCAATCGCCATGAAACTTTTGGAGACTTTTTGAGTACGCTCCCGGGATGGTAACTGGCAACTTTTTTTTTCAAAATTTAACACTCATGGGGCGCCGGCAGGGCCGGCCTTAGGGCAAGGAAAACGAGGCAACCGCCTTGGGCCCCGCGTTTTTTGGGCCCCGCGCTTTGAAGAAACATTTATTACTACTTTGTTCAATTTTACTACTATTTCGCAATTCTTCTTTCAAAAAAAATTTTTTTAATACAACGATATTAAGAAAATTTAATAGGATAAAACGATTTGATAATTAAAGTGTTAATATAATAAAATATTATCAATTATTATCATCCTAAATCCTATTGCAACAAGTATTTTTGTCCCAAGCATTTAGTAAGAATTGGTGGATTCAGGCGAACATTTTAATTTTTAAAAACGCCATTTTAGGCTTTACCTTGTTCTTTAAAGACAATTTCGATTTAAGGACTACCCTCACTGTCCCTCACGTCAACCGAAAAGTCATATATATTTAGCACCTAAGAATAAAATGTTTTGTTTCCGTTGCAAACTTTTTGGAAACAGTTTTTCTGCTTTGAGATATGACGAGATTTGTGCTTGGGAAAATGCCAGTGTGCGAGTGTATGATCATGAAAACTCAAAGGAACTTTATTATCTACTTTGAAATGTTTTGTGCTTCCATGGAAAACAGGCTTACAGCACGATGCATAATTGACAAGCAAAGTAAAACAATAATAAACATTGAAAAGGCTCATTGGCATAATGTATTTCAACGTCTAGTGCCATTGTTCAATTTTTTGCTGAGTACAACATGGCTTTTCGACGTTAACTGGATAAACTACATCAGGCACACAATGGAAACTTTTACGGGTCTCGTTGGATCGCTGGCAAAATGTGATCCGGTTGTGCAGGAGCATATTCGAAGTATACAAAATAATAAAATTCATGATCACTACTTGTGAAGGTGAATTCAAAACGTGCTAATTTCGTTGATGGGAAATAAGGTAAGGAAAATTATTGTAGAAAGAGTGAAATCAGTAAATACTTTTCAATAATACTGGATTGCACACCAGACCAAAGTGCTCAAGAACAGATGTCACTGACAATTCGCTATGTAAGCCCAGGAGGGGGAATATTTTGAAGTAATTAATGAACAATTTATACGTTTTCTAAAAGTAAAAGAAAGTACTATACAACACCTGCTTGATATATTACTATTGGGAGTGACAAAATTTGCTTAGATGTTTCTGAAATCCGCGGTCAAGGATACGACAACGGTGTGAACATGAAGGTGAATAAGTCAGGCGTTCCAGCTGTCTTTTACTATAAAAAGCCTTTGGCATTTTTTAACCCTTTGTGCCTGTCCCAGTTATAAATTGCTGGTATGTGATATGGTAAAAACTTGTCCTGATGCAATGAAGTTCTTTGGTATAATTCAACAAAATTATTTTATCGTTTTATTTTCTGCTTCAACAAAGCGATAGGCTATCCTTTCCAAGTATGTTCAAAATATTTGTGAAACAAGATGGAAAAACCGTGTGGGAAAGTTTAAAGGCAGTGCGATATCAAGTAGCCGAAATCTATGATGCACTTTTCGAAATTGAAGAGCAAAGTTGTGATCCAAAAGCTCGAAATAAAGAATATCATTGTGAAAAAAAAACGTAATAACTTCTATTTGATTGTTTTCATTGCTCGTCATTATACGTCATTTTGTTCCAATTTAATTACAGCAGCAAATAATTACAAAAGATTTCAGTCGATCTAGCAACTGCAGTTGACAGCATAGAACATACTTGCAAATGGTTTAAGTCTTACATAAATGACGGTTTTGAAACAGCAATAGCAATTGCAAAAGATATTGCCACGGACTTACAATTTGAAACCATTTAATTTTTCAAAGAGTAGAGAATACAAAAAAGAAAAAAAATACAAATGAAGGAGAATATGACGGATTTGTAGATGCAAAAGAAAACATTCGCAGTTTTTAAACTGTTATGTCGATAGACAGTCGCTTGGAACAACTGCGAAGGCATCATGCCTCGTTTAGATTTTTTAAAGAATATTTCATCAATTTGGAAAAAAAAATGAACTACTAAATTGCAGTATGAATCTGTAGAAAAAAGCTAACAGCCTGCGAAAATTAGGACCTTGATTTTTTCATGGTTTCTGAAGAGTTGCAATCATTGAGTTCCATAACTCCTGCAGTCACCTACAGCTATCATGTTTAGATTGTGCAGTTTCTTTAAGTGACTTTCTTAACACACAAATTGCACTTCGAATACTTGTAACTTTTATATTCTTGTCACTATGACTTCGAGAGAAAGACACTTTTCAAAACTAAAACTTTTTAAAACCTTTGTGTGATCAAAAATGATTCAAGATTGGATCAGTCACTTGGCAATAATTTTGTCAATTGAGAATGTTGTAGCCAAGTATTAGACTATCATTAACCTATTTAAGATTTTGCAGATTCCAAAGCTCGCTAATGTATATAGTTTATAATTGTAAGTTATATATATATCTATATTTATAAACTGTCAATTATCAAAACAAAATAAAAAAAAACAACATTTTAGTTATTAATATCTGCATGAGTTTTAGGATCTTCAATTAAATGAATAAAACTGTACTAACTGATGTGTCAGTGATATTATAGAAGCAAAATTTTAATAATTTAATTTTTATTTCCCATTATTTTAATACTAGATACAAGCCGCGGTATAACTTACTCCGCAGACTTGCTCATTGATAGTGTAAAGAACCTCGGGAGGAGTGGGGAAGAAGGACACAAACAGCAGCATGAAGAAATGAAACAAAGTGAGTGAACGTCCGGGGGGGGGGTTGGATCTCAGACGCATGGTTGGTCTCGAGATATGCTCACTGAGGTTGTTGTTACCTTCCCCCCCAGCCCCCTCCCTTTACTAACATCGCTTGCCAACCATAAACTGAGAACTGTCTCACCGAGGGTCATTCTTCATGTTTATATGCATTATACGACTTGATCTTGTGCTGGTCAATTATATATATAGAAGAAGATTTGAAGAAATGCAAATCTTGCATGTGTCTCGATCCTCGTCTGCTGCCTTGTGGCCATCCACAAATGACGTCATGCACCTACGGGAGGAAGGGGGTCACACATTTGTGACTATGTGTGACGAGGGAGAGAGGTGTGTATTGGAACTGTGACATCACGTCTAAACGTGCAACTTTAATAATAAAATAATAATACAAAATATAAAAAAAGTAAACAATAGTTGCACTTAAATATTTGCTCTCTTACAATTTATTTAATGACGTCATATATGGCTTCACATGTGTTACGGTAATAGAATTTTTGCCTACACTAAATAAATAATTAAATGACAATAAAGTGATTTGAAACATGCTCATTATAAAAAAAATAGGGTTTTTATGGGGGGGGGGATACAACTTTATGACGTCTAACTCTTTGTGACGACGTGTGGGGGAAAGGGGGGGGGTGGGGAAATCGGCTAAAATTCCATGACGTCATTTACGGACGGCCCCTTAAGCCCGTCTCATCTTTTCTGCATTGGGCCCCGCATTCTCTAAGGCCGGCCCTGGGCGCCGGGGACCCATAAGATGATTTTTTTCTTATATGACATACATAAAAATTTGTTTCAGCGTTAGCTATTGGGTAAATTGAATGATCTTAACCAAACTTTTTATATAACAACTTGGTAGTCAATATTGAAATACTATAGGGCAAAAAATTTCTAATTTCAATTTCTTCGGGTTGGGGGCAAAAAATGTCTTTTTTCATAAACGTTTAAGATTTTATTCCCAATTCAATTATTAATGATCTTGAGAAAAATAGATAAATGTGACTCATATGAAATTGATTGAAATAAAGAGGTGTTTTGAACTTTACATCTTACTCTAAATGGGCCCTGGGGCCCTTAGTGTCCTTTTTTGCTTATTTGAGCTATATAAAAATTAGTTTATGTGTAAGCTACTGAGGAAATGAATTGATCTTAACCAAACTTTGTAAACAAAACTTGGTAGCCCATATTAAAATAACAAAGGGCACTGAACTTCTTGTGTTTAATTTTTCATTAGAACCCCCTTACGACCACAAGATTATGGTACTAAAAAAACAAACAAAACAAAAACCCAAAAAATTACTTTACACTTCTTGCAACATTTTGTTTTCAAAATTGTTTGTTTATTTTGCAGATTTTCTAAGATTTATAAGTGATGTTTCCTTCCATTTCCTCAATTTGTGGTTAAATTCAACAAATTTTTACTTTGATTACTAGCTTTTCAAACATTTTAGAAAACTGGAATTTTCCAGAAACATGCAAGTTTAACTTCTTTTACAATCACCACACAGATATTTTTAGCATACTTCCAATGCTATGAACATTGTCTTGTAATTGAAACCTGGTTGCAGTTAAAAGATTAGAGATTAAGGATCACATACATATATTTGTTTCTAAATATCGATTCATTATTGGGATTTAAAAGTACTTATGAAAATATGTATAACCTTATTACTCTTTTCGACTGGAAATGTTCAATGTTAAAATGTTAAATCACGTTTGATATATTTCCTACATAAATGAAGATAACTCGGAAACCACGTGATCAGATGATTCTTCTGATGACAACAACATCAAGTCTGAAACCACAACTGACGAATCAGAGAACACGTCATTATTTGTTTCATCATTTCCAAACTAGGAGCTGTCCATACAGCCAAGAGAGGTCATGACGAACAGCCTTGCGTCACACATTGTGAGTTGTCTCCCTGCGGAACTAAAGGAATCTGACATTCTCTCTGTTTGCAATGAAATACGCGCAATGTTCAGGAGGATGGGAAATGTATCAGGTGAAAATGGATTAACATTATTTTAATTTAAAAAAAACAAAACACAATAAGTATAATAAAATAACACTTTGCACATTCAAGGCTAATCATTAGAATTTTTATTAGATTTATATGAAAACAATTCATTTAAATAACTGCTCAGATGTCGATTTTCAAAGTAAACAATTTCCTAAGTATTTATATGGGGGGCCAAGCATAAATGACGTCACGCGCCTAGTAGGGAGAGGGGTCACGCATTTGTGACGAGGGGGTGTTTAAGAAATGTGACGTGACATCAAAACACGTTACTTAAAAAAAAAGTTCCACTTACATATTTGATTGCTTTCAATTTATTCAATGTCCTTTTAAATGGCTACGTACGTGTTACGATATTAGATTGCAGACTTACACTAAATACATATTTATAAGACAAAGAAGTAATTTGCAACATGCAATTAGTAAATACCGCTTTTTTGGGGGGGTGTAGGGGGGGTCAAAGCTTAGTGACGTCAAATTGTGGGGGGGTCTAAGTTTTTGTGACGAAGTGTGACAAGGTGTGAGGGGGTCAAAAATCGGTCAAAATCGTGTGACGTTATTTATGGACGGCCCCTAAGTGTAACGCATTAAAAAAAAACTCAGCAAAACATAGATGGATATAAAAATATAAATGATCAATTTGTAATTAATGCAAAAGTTATTTTCCGCATATCCATATTGACCTTCAAGAAAAAAATCCTCGATTTTAACATTTATGATCAACTTTAATGTAAGAAATTTCATTTTGTCATACAATATGCAACAGCTAGTTTATTTACAACGAACTGGGTCCTCAGAACATTACCATACCTCAAGAATTTGCTCGGACAGTAGCAGACCAGGTGACCAAACAGCTCAAATCACTGCTCTACGAATTAATTGACCGGAACTAAGTGGCGTGAATGTCCACGTACGTCAGTGTTTCTCAAATAGTGGGGCGCGACCCCTAGGAAGGGGGGCCCAGGCTCCGTAAAGGGGGCTCGTTTGACAGTTATGCAGAGGTGTACTTATAACAATTTTATAGACACATGATACTATTTACAGTCGCGTGGGGGGGGGGCGCGAATTTTTTTCTTTCTTCCTAAGGGGGGCATGAGGGAAAATAATTGAGAAACACTGTAGTACGTCAACATTGACTCGAGATTTGACAGGGAGGTTGCTACAGTCATGAGGGATACATCCAGACGTGATTTGTCAGACGGCATGTTTGTTTGTTTGTTTTGTTTTATTTTTCGTATCTTTATTTCTTACTGAGCTAGAAATTATTGTTTTGCTTGCCTTTCTTCAATGATTCTATTTTATTTATGGCTGTATAGACGAATCAGCGCCGCAGTATTTGAAATAATTAATAACGGAATATACATCTCGAAAGGGGCTGTGATCTTCCTCTGAAAGTTTCCCGAGTGAGTAGACATAGCATGAAGTCATTTATCAGGCTCTTCTTTTGAATCGGCGACACGTAAATTGGGGAATAGGCGTCTGAAATTGTTGAAAGGGTGTGAAAACAAAGGCAAATTTAATAAAACATTAAACACTTTTTTTTAACATTTAAGAGCATTCTGAACATCAGAAAAAAGTATGATATTAGACTACCTTGAATATTGTTAGCGCTATATAAGCAGAGCTGGCCTTAGAGTATGCGGGGTCCAAGGCAGCAAACGATGATCGGGGCCCAGGACCCGACAAAGCAAACAAGACGTCCATTCAACATTAACCAGTCTATTTAACATTTTTTGTTTCAAGGGACGTAATTCTATATTTTTTATGTATTTCACTATTTATTTTTTCATAAATTTAAACGTTGAATATATAATACTTGCTTTTGTAGTTTAATTTCAACTATTTTTAGTTTTTAAAAAATCGTCATCAAAACAATGAAAAGCTATGACTGAATTGTGTTTATTGGTATTTAAATGTAATACTAAGTAGAGTAGCTGTAAACTACATATTTTAAATATTTAAAAAATTAATACTCGAATGAAATGCTACGACATGCCCAGAACTGTTTAGAAGAAGGTTGGGCATATTACATAGGGTGAATTTTCACTTTATTCGCTGCCAGCAATGGCATACCTTTAAAATAAATGTATATAAATTGTGGCTGCGGATATTAACGATTAACTTCTGTGTAATATCCGCTTCCGGTTCAAGATGGAGGAGATGTTTATCTCCTAGCTTGCTTCGGTCGGTTGATCGGCGGCCTAACAATCCACCATCGTAAAACATTAACTGTTACTGAAACAGAATTATGATTTCCAATAAATCGACGCTTCGTTCCAACTTGTTTGAGTGCAAATCCACCTTTAGAATTGGCTAATGGAACTTAAGAACAATGCACCAAATAGGAAAATGTGCCCAAGTGTGTAGCGAAATGAAAAACTACGAACAGAAAGCTCAACCATGGGTCCAAACCTAATACAATTGGCGACGGATCGTCGTAAATGGAAATCAATGACTTCTGCCCTGCACTTCGGCCCGAGAGGAACTAACTAACTAACTAACTAATTAATCGTTACCAAATTTTAATGATTAAATTATTTTTAACGATTAATCGACCCATCACTTACAAATTATTGGAAGTCAAAAAGTAAAAAAAAATAATAAAAAATATCGGCCGATAAATAATAACAAATTTCCACGAACATTTTGGTATAAAACTATTGACTGACCTTGATGTTAGAAATGTTGATTCAGTTTATTATATACATTGTTAGAAATCGTTTGCTTACAATGTTTCTAACAATTCGCATACTTATCAAATAAAATGAAAAGCGTTTTAAGCTAATAACAGAAAATGACGACAGCTCTTCTGATTAATTACTGCATTACAAAATGGAGATGAAATTTCCAGAAACCACTAACACTCTACAATGGTGGAAACTTAATGAACACCGATATCCGATAATGTTATAACTCTCACAGGCTGTTTTGTGCATACCAGTTACCTCAGTTCCATGTGAACGATTGTTCAGCTCGGCTCGTTATATTGTGAATTAGACCCGCTCATCACTTGAACCAAATAATGTCAACACACTTGTCTTTTTGCGTATTTGGTTAAAAGATGACATATAAAGGAGACATTCCAGTGTTATTCAGATTTTCAACAAGAACGTTTAATAAGTGTTACTTATGACATCATACATTTTAATTTTTGGCTTTAATCGAAATTAACGATGAATTAATCGTTAATTTTTCAAAAGTTAAAGATTAAATTTAAATTAATCGTTAACAGACCTAATATAAATATCTATACACCAATAATGTTATTCAAACTACAATTACATTATAAACAAGCTTGCGATGGAGTCCATTATATAATCTATATCTATAATTCACCAGAAATTAGGACAAGCACAGAACGTGAGCAAATAGGCAGGACGAATGACCCTCGCTAGTGTAGACAATCCAAGTTTATGGTTGGCGAGAGAACGTATTGTAGGGGGGGCATTTCTCGAGACCAGCAATGCGTCTTGCGTTCACTCACATTGTTCTCATTTCTTCCTGTTGCTGTTCATGTCCATTCTCCAGCCCCCCCCCCATTTTTACACTATATTTTACCCATCGAACTGCAATGTACCTTGCATATTTTCTTTGAACTCTGATGATGGCGAGTTGGTGTGGAGGACAGCCGAATTTTTACAGGGTTTGGAAAAGCCCGTTCCGATTGACTAAATCAAAGGCTTTCGTAAGATTTACTAAGGCAATGTGAAGTGCCATCTGCTGTTCTCTGCATTATTCCTGGAGCTGCTGTATGGATAACACCATTTCTATGGTAGACCGACCATAAAAAAATACGTTAGTATATTAGTACGGTATTTTCTAATTATTTTATCCTGAAAATAAAAGTTTTCTTGAAACTTTTGTTAAAAAAACACATTTATTTCGTAAAAGTAATAAAATTGTAAAAAGAAGTAAAAATGTTTAGTCAAAGGGCGTGGCCCTGAAAAGCGCGTGGCCCAAGGCGGTTGCCTGGTTCGCCTCACCCTAAGGTCGGGCCTGTATAGAAGAAAGCCATCATCATCGTTATAATCGTCATCTTTATCATAATTAGCATTCAGTTTGGTTGTGCCTTTGGTTTTGTTTTTTATCACTGAGATTTTTTGTTATTAGATTATTATTATTGTTTGTGTTTATTCATACATACATACAAAATCCATCATATAAGTTAATCAAATACACAGAATTGGACTAATACAAATCAAACACGCGCAGTTATACACGTTTAATTAACATTTTGATTCTCATTATTGCCAATTACTATTGACCTAAGCGTGTAGAAATAAAAATATTTTTACAGGAGCGTCGGGTGCAAACTCATCATCGACCAAAGGGACAAAGGCAAAGAATGCATTTTATGTGGTGTAAGTAATTTGATCATTAATATTGTTATTTGACACTTTTAAAGCTAAAATATTTTAAGTAACTTATTGGTATTCGAGTTAAAAATCTGCCAGAAGTCATTCACCAGTTATAATGATAAAAAGGAAATATATTTGAACAATTTAATTACAGTATTGATTATATGTATATATATATATTATATATATATATTACAATGTAATTGTGAATCGAGTCTAATTGAGATGCTTTTATTTACTTGTGTGAAATTTGACGTCTTTGATGCATGTTTGATTAATGTCATGTGTAAAATAGTAAATGAGGTGAATGTATTTATACCGTATCACTGTTGAGATAGCTACCAGTAAATATGGTGCTGTTACAGGCGAAGACGATCTCGCCACGGCCTCAACTGGAAGTGGTATGACGTAGGTGCAGGGGGCGGAGACCCCAGAAAATCCAATCCTAAAAGAGATGACAGTGAACAAGACAAGTCGAGTAGAGAGTAATCATTCTCATCAACGGATACTTTCATCTTTTCGAAGGAATAATTTTTGAAAATACCATTAAATAATATAAATATATAGTTTTCATAAATGTATAGGTTGTATAAGTAGCATCACAAGAAATGTAGACAATATTTGGCTAAACACATCGTATCTTTGCTATGAAAACATTTATACTCTTTATATCTTGATTTTGAAACTAAAAAGATAGGATTTTTTTCCCTAAGCACGGGTATATTTTTTTAAAATTCCATTTACGTTTCTATAAATTTCATTTAATAGTATGTTCTGGATGCAGAAAGTTTGCATAGGAGCAAATTAATATGTGTACATATTCATATCATTTTGGTCTTCTAAAAAACTAATGCATATAAATGAACTATGAATATTTCGAGTCCTAGTATATTGTTCCAATATATAGAAGAATACATTAGTCATTTTCAAGTATGTAACAATGTAAATCAGCCAATTTAACAAATATTTTAATCAATGTTATTCACTCGCCATGTTTAGGTTTTTGTCCTTTATTTTAATATTCACAATTTTGTAACATTTAATTTTAACCTATATAAAAGTTTATTCAATTCATGTTGCTATAGCATTGATACGGTCTTAATTATATTCTCATTTATCGACGTTTATAAGAATTTGAAGAGGGAAACAACTCTGACTTAAGTAGTGTTTTATAGAAATGTATAGCTGCTGTTAAAAGTCATGTTAAAGGGATTTTTCAGACAAAGTCATTTAGATTTATAAGTCAATCAATATAGAATTTATGTTAAAATAAAATACCATTATACATCACTTTTACAGGAATTAAATCCTTTCATATTGGTACGTTATTATATTTATTAGGATCCCAACTCTGTCACTGTTTGACAAGTATCTAAACATATTTCTCATTTATTAAGTAAATATTAATTAGCTTTAAATGATCCTTAATGCAAGTAATTAATTCTTGTATTTACATTTTATATTCTTCTTATTTACAGTTTTAAATATTTTTTATGTACTAAATTCAAATACTTCATTATTATTTACATTATAATTTTGATATAAGAGATATTGTCTAAATAAATATTAATTTGCAAATATTAATTTATTACGTGCTTTTTTATTTTTAAAATTCCGATTTAAACAATAGAAATAAACATCTTTCGTAATTAAATTTACGCAATGAAACTTAACTTCATTCAAATGTGGTTCAGAAAAGCTTTTGTTTTTTTAAAACAAATTAATCTAAATTTATTCAGTTCATCCCACAGTACATAACGGTTCTATGCAAAGCAGTGTTATGATAACAACCGACAGTTTTATTTATTGTAGGTCTATAATATCAAATAACCACTGTAGATTTATATTATCAATGATATATTTATTTTGTGCCTATTTATGATATCCATTACGGAGGTATGAAGAATAGATTTATAATATACATAATGGAGTTACTTAGTGTGGATTTATATCAAAGACGAAGTTACTCAGTATAGGTTAACTCAGTGTATATCTATATCAATTACGGAGTTACTCAGTGCAGATTTATGACATAAAGGACGGAGTTTCTGGGTGTAGATTCAATGACGGAGTTACTGACTGCAGATATAGCAAGGACTGAGCCTGAAATTCTACCTGAATAGGGGCCGTCCCTAAAGTACGTCACGCTATTTTTGACCATTTTTGACCCCCTCCCCCCTGTCACAAACTGTCACAAATCTCGGGATTCCCCCCCCTAAAGTACGTCAAACTTTCCAAATTATTTTTAATTAACACCTAATTAAAATATTAAATTTAATACTTAAAATACACTTCACTATTAAGTTGTATTAAAATATAAAATTTCCACTTAAAAGTAGGGATGTAACGGATTCAAAATTTTGAAATCTGGCTGGAGCTGAAGTGGGCCGGAATTATGAAGTGAAATCCGGCTGGAGCCAGAATCAGATTTGTTAAAATGGCCGGATTCCGGATTTTCCGGGACAATTATGATTATGAATATATATATATATATAAATTAGGGATCTACCGGCCAGCCGGATTTATGAAGTGAAATCCTGCCGAAGCCGGCCTTTTAATATTACATAATAAAAAGGAAACAAAAAAATTTGACTAAAAAAAGACTATATTGACAAATTATGTTACCAACTCTTGTGCTATATTTAATCTGTTTATTATGATCCTATGAATTATATTTCATTCAAAAATATTGACTCGACATCATCTGTGTTCATCCATAGTTACGACTGACATCAATCTTTCACAATCATCGTTTCCTGGAAGGATAATTGCAGACAGATCAACTCGTCCTCATCTATCCACTCAACAGTCTCTGTATGTGCATTTTCTCCTCTGGAAATAACTGCCATGGGTTCTCTTTGACTTATAGGAGTGATTCTCAAAGGACGGATACGTTTTATCTGAGTTGATTTTTGAACACTTTGGGTGGGCAAATTCTCCTGAGCCCGAGCTCTGTGTTGTCCTGTATGTTTCTTCAACATTGTTTGTGAGGCAAAATATGAGTGACATACTTTGCAAAGTCAATCAAATAAGCTGGTAATCATATGGTTGTACTTTGAAAGCTCCTGTTGATCTTGGCATAAGTTCATCAAATTTGAGAGTTTGTGCTACAAACAAGGAAGGAAATTTATGAGAATCTGCATCTGCTCTTTCTTAAGCTTTGAGTCCATCATTTGTTTGGTTAATTGGGATTAGAGGAGGGAAGAATCTTGAAGGTAAAACGTTAAAATATGAGCTTCGTGCTTTGTCGCAACATTTCATGTCCTGATATTTAACAACAATTTGAGTGAAATATTGGCTGGTGCGAACATGATTGTCAAACCATTCCTGATCCTTCAATATCAGTCCTGCTGTATCCAATTCAGATTTATGAACAACACATTCAGGAGATACACATTTCAATGATATTTTGACATAAAACTAATTATAATGTTTCACAAATTTTTTGAAAATTATTTTTAAAGCTATTTAAATTCTACTAAAAAAATATAAAAAAATTAGAAAAAAACAACTAAACATAATAAATTTGTGACATCACACATGGCCTGACCCCTCTCCCCCCTGTCACAAAGTGTCACACTTTCTTAGACCCCCTCCCCCCTCTCGGAGCGTGACGTACTTTCCCTTAGGAAAGATAACTACAACGTGTAACTCCTTGTAGACTCTGTATTAAATATCTTTGCTAGAGAGAAACAATGCTTTAAAAAATTAGGTTGAACTTAACTGACATGCATTTAGTTCAGATGGTCTTAAGTTTGAAGAAGGGGAAGCTTACACTAAAAATTCAGCAATATTTTATGAATACATTGAGTGGTATTACGTAACAATATCATTTACAATAAGTATGATCAGGATAAATAATATTATTGATAAAACGTGTTCAATTATATGGGTACTAGTGATGTCACAATAACATTTGTGAGGAGAATCATGTGAGGCACTAGTGAAACATGACTTGTACTATGTAAATCTCATGTGAGACACTAGTGAAACATGACGTGTACTATGTATATCTCATGTGAGGCACTAGTGAAACATGACTTGTACTATGTATATCTCATGTGAGGCACTAGTGAAACATGACTTGTATTATGTATATCTCATGTGAGGCACTAGTGATGTGTCCTACCAATTCCATTTGTCTCTTCCTTATAATTCTGATGGCTGATATTTTGGCACATGTTATTTTTAACAAACAGACTTCAGTTTTGTTTCCAGTCCATGATATTCTCATCATACTTAAAAAACTCATTTCTACTGCCTTAAAATGTTTCCTTGCTTTACTGTCTATTTTCAAACATTCACACCCATATTACAATACAGAGCAAAAAATATGCTAAATGCGTATATACATATATGTATATATATATATATATATATATATATATATATATATATATATATATATATATATATATATATATATATGTGTGTGTGTATTTTGTTACATATTTTGATATTCCTGTTTTTCATAACACTGCTTATGCTGATGAAAATGACCTCAGATATTGTCATTATTTTCTTTATGTCTTTGTTGCATCCTCCTTCCTGTGTCATTGTATAGCCCAGATATTAAAAAGAAATGACTTGCTTGATGTATTTGCATTACTAGGTAGAGAGCAACTTAACCGTGAACTTAAGCGCTTCTTCATCCACCTGTTATTTGGAAAAATGTGGGGGCGGAGGAGGGAAAAGCCCCGAGTTGTTCACGTCGCGGTGCATGAATAAAGTTGTATTTAACCCTGCTATACGCTGGGCTCTGTTGAAACGTGACCAGCAAGTTCCGTGGGTGGTTTATTTTCCTCTTTAATAATATAATAACATTAACTAGGCTTGGTGGGACTATTCCCTTAATCTTAAAATACATTTGTTTCTAAGAAGACACAACTTTCAGTTTACAGTTCAGGTCACGTGACCGTGTGATACACCCCCCAAAAAATGTTCTATAGTTCAGGTTCCCTACCTTGTTGTACTCCAGAGCACATTCTAAAATATCGGTAGTGTGGCGGGCACCACCTATTTTTAATCGACAAAGTCCATCCATAAATTCTCATTTTCCAATAATTTATTTTCTTATATACACAATTTATTAATAAATAATAAACAAAAATGTTTCAAAATAATATTATTATTCAAATTGCATACACACAGAGGAGTACATTTACAAAACGTAAACAAAGTAAACAAAAAAATATCAATATGTCAATGTGATCTTTGGCATTGCATATCATTGGCCAGTGTCTCATAATTAGGAGAGTATGACAATAATAATGTTAGCAAACAATCATAAAGATCCTCATCGCTGACCCGAGATCTATATGTTCTTGATTGTATTAAGTTCATGTTTGAAAACAATGATTCACATACATATATCGAACCGAAAAATGATTCAATTTTATATGCAGCCTTCTTCTCTATCCACTGTATTCCAAAAATCCTCTGATATTAAGGATTTTAGCAAAATATCATTCTTAAGGTCCACAATTTCTAAATCTAATTCCTCTGTCTTACCTTGAACAAAATCTTCAATACATGCGGCCATTTCCATTACATTTATTTGGCAAGTAAAACGATTGATACAGAAGGAAACAATTGGCTCTATATGTGTAAACTGCAAAAATCTCTGTTCAAATTGTTTTTAAATCCTTTATATTAACTCGTGGTGTCTGCGGCCGCCGCCCGCCCTTGTCACCAAAACTTTTGATCGATTTTTAACCCACTTGCTCGTAAGCTAGCGAGCTGAAATTTTGCAGGCAGTTTTGTATCGATAATAAAAACAATGTATCAAAATTTTAGATCGATCGCATGTACCGTAATTAAATTATTGATTTTTAGATTATTCTATTTATTCTTATGTATCATTCTATTTTTTGAGATAGATCGTCGCGGTGCGTATTATATTGAACAACCTTTCTGTCGCGCAATAAGGTGCGTATTTTATTGACAACTCTAATTACAAATATATTCCTGATCGGTGCGCATTATATTAAACATGTTTTACGACACAACTGCAATTTTGTATTTCTGGATGGTCTTGCGTTGTGTATTATAATGAACATTCTTTTAGTTACGTCTCGTACATAAAGGATTTATAGTGAAAAACTTAGTTTTTAACAGGTTTTTTAAAAAAAAACCTTTATATTAACTCGTGGTGTCTGCGGCCGCCCACCCTTGCTTGTCGCCAAAACTTTTGATCGATTTTTAACCCACTTGCTCGTAAGCTAGCGAGCTGAAATTTTGCAGGCAGTTTCGTACCAATGATAAAAACTATGTATCAAAATTTAAGATCGATCGCATGTACCTTAATTACATTATTGATTTTTTAGGTTATTTTATTTATTCCTATATATCATGCTATTTTTTGAGATAGAGCGTCGCGGTGCGTATTATATTGAACAACCTTTCTGTCGCTCAATAAGGTGCGTATTTTATTGACAACTCTTTTTATAAACACATTCCTGATCGGTGCGCATTATATTAAACATGTTTTACGACACAACTGCAATTTTGTATTTCTGGATGGTCTGGCGCTGCGTATTATAATGAACATTCTTTTAGTTACGTCTCGTACATAAAGGATTTATAGTGAAAAACTTGGTTTTTAACAGGTTTTTTTATTTAACACTTGAGGATGCTTAATAAATAATGACCCGTTTAATTCATTGTTGCCAAAGCATTTTCTTCATATTTGACAAATGCATGAGAGAATTGATCTGCAGATGTAATATCAACAAATCCAATTTAGCTTTAAATGATTTAACAGAGCTTATCATTTCAGTTTTGTTTTTGTATTTCCCCTGCAACTACAAATTTAAAGAATTCAATTTTTCCATGATGTCTGTGAAAAATCCCAAATCAATCAGCCAGCGAGAATCAACTAGTTCATCATAATTTTACTTTTATCGTTTATGAAGCCAACGTACTTAAGTATGCAGTAAAAGATCATGTTCTTTATCTTCAGTAGCTTCTAACAGGGCCTTGAAAAGTCAGTGTTGCAAAGGAGCTGCTTGAATATAATTGATTATTTTTGTAACTATTTTCATAACGTGTTCAAATGGCAATATTTTACAACACAGAGCTTCCTCGTGTATGATACAGTGGAAGGACATAAAGTCTGAAAATGATTCATTCTTCTTGCAGGGAGCAATAAATCTTTTGTTTTTACCTACCATTGCTGGTGCCCCATCGGGGGTTGTCGCAGACAGCTTGAGCAAAGGCATATTTATTGACTTTGGGTATGTTCTGAATGTATTATAAATATCCTCACCCCTTCTCTGTCCTTTCCTATGAAATATTTGCAACATACACTCTTTTACTGTGAAGTTACTAAATACCATTCTCACCATAACTGCAAATTGTGCGGTGTCTAATATGTCTGTTGACTCGTCGAATTGTAACGAGAACCAGTCACATATTTCCAAGTCAGTCTTTAACTGACAGAGGCGGCGTTAGGTACGCACGAGACAGTGATTAGTCAGAGTGTGTCCACAGAAGACAGTGATTAGTCAGAGTGTGTCCACAGAAGACAGTGATTAGTCAGAGTGTGTCCACAGAAGACAGTGATTAGTCAGAGTGTGTCCACAGAAGACAGTGATTAGTCAGAGTGTGTCCACAGAAGACAGTGATTAGTCAGAGTGTGTCCACAGAAGACAGTGATTAGTCAGAGTGTGTCCACAGAAGACAGTGATTAGTCAGAGTGTGTCCACAGAAGACAGTGATTAGTCAGAGTGTGTCCACAGAAGACAGTGATTAGTCAGAGTGTGTCCACAGAAGACAGTGATTAGTCAGAGTGTGTCCACAGAAGACAGTGATTAGTCAGAGTGTGTCCACAGAAGACAGTGATTAGTCAGAGTGTGTCCACAGAAGACAGTGATTAGTCAGAGTGTGTCCACAGAAGACAGTGATTAGTCAGAGTGTGTCCACAGAAGACAGTGATTAGTCAGAGTGTGTCCACAGAAGACAGTGATTAGTCAGAGTGTGTCCACAGAAGACAGTGATTAGTCAGAGTGTGTCCACAGAAGACAGTGATTAGTCAGAGTGTGTTTTTAAGAATGAAAGAAATGTAACCTTTTACTTTTAAAAATATATTAATGTCATGGCTAAGAATGTTTCACACACACGGGAGAAGGGTTGTAGAGTGCAGTCAAGCGTACCATTCTCCAACAAAACAACATTACGCGACCTCGACGCTGAGCCCCGAGACACTATCTAACAAACACTGAGACTACACAGCTCACACTTCTATCACTCAATATTATGACTTGTACACGTAAGGAACAACACATCATTAACATGGTTAAAAAGCACAAGATAGATTTTATTTTTTTACAGGAAACAAATATAACAACAGAACACGACGCAAATATATACACAAAGACTTTAGGGATGAAAAGCAGTCACTTTATCTTAGGGGGATTTAAAGGGGTGGGAATAGTACAGACATCCGATAGATGGTAAATAACACATAAGGACAGGGATAGCGATGGAGGGATGGTCACAATGAACATTACAGACAAGAAAGACAACTACATACTTGTGAATATATACGCCCCAGCTAAACGCAAAGAATAACCACTGTTTTACCAAAAACAAGTTACAAATTTGAACAATTTATTTAAGAGAGGGAAGGTCATTTTAGTTGGGGATTTCAATTATGTTACGAGCCCATCTTGATACAACCAACCCCAAAAGCAAAGGGAAAATAATAGAAGTTCATACGGGGATAGAAGTATTACAGTACATAATGGATACCTATAAATTAGTAGATGCATACAGAACAATTCATAAAAAAGGAAAAGAAACTACTATTAAAAATAACATTTTCAACAGTCAATCAAGGTTAGATAGATTTTACACCCCAAATACAGATACAACTAATGAAGCAAAACATGTTCCAGAAACCCTAACCTTTACAGACCACAAAGGGGTAAAAATCACACTAAACACTACAAAGACTAATTGCATCAAAAAATCACCTCATTGGAAATTTAATAATGCACTCTTGGAAAACGATCAGTGCACGGAAATAATTAGTAAAATAGTCCAACAATACAGCATATTACCAACCACAAATATAGGCCAACAATGCAGCATATTACCAACCACAAATATAGTCCAACAATACAGCATACTACCAACCACAAATATAGGCCAACAATAAAGCAGACTACCAACTACAAATATAGTCCAACAATACAGCATACTACCAACCACAAATATAGGCCAACAATGCAGCATATTACCAACCACAAATATAGTCCAACAATACAGCATACTACCAACCACAAATATAGGCCAACAATAAAGCATACTACCAACCACAAATATAGGCCAACAATACAGCATACTACCAACCACAATTATAGGCCAACAATACAGCATATTACCAACCACAAATATAGGTCAACAATACAGCATATTACCAACCACAAATATAGGCCAACAATACAGCCTACTACAAACCACAAATATAGGCCAACAATACAGCATATTACCAACCACAAATATAGGCCAACACAACAATACAGCATACTACCAACCACAAATATAGGCCAACAATACAGCACACTACCAACAGCAAATATAGGCCAACAATACAGCATACTACCAACCACAAATATAGGACAACACTGGGAACTTTTAAAATCAACAATTAAACACATCACACAAAATTTTGCAACTCAGCTACACAAACAAATTCTAAAAAGAGAAGATGAACTAACAGTACTAACATCAATAGTAGAATACAACAACCCAACAAATCAGGCCCTACAAGATTAAGAGGAAGAATTAGAAACAATACAGCAACATAAATACAATGGTGCCCAAGTTAGAAGTAGATTACCCACAAACTACACAGAAGCAACAACCAAACATTTCCTTACAATAGAACAAAACATACAAAAAAGCAGAAAGATCAGCCACATAATAGACACAGATGGAACAACACAAACTGACAACAAAGAGATTGTAGGCACATTTGAAAAATACTACACACACCGTTTTGCAAATGAACAAACTGATTCAGATATACAGGATCAGTACACAAATATGACTAAAGCACTACAAGAAAATCAAACCAAAGAAATAAACAAATCTTTTACATTACAAGACATTAAAGGGACACTACACACCATGAATACATACAAAATACATGGGCCAGATGGACTAACTACAGAGTTTTACAACTTCTTTTTTACAACACTAGGCCCAATATTACATGCAACATTAGAAGAAGCTTACAACAACATGGAACACCCAAATTCAATAAACACTTCATACATCACACTTATACCAAAGAAAGACACAGACAAAACACAACTTAAAAATTATAGGCCCATATCATTACTCAACACAGATTATACAATTCTTACTAAGACATTTGCTAATAAACTAGAACCACATTTAAATACTCTCATTCATGCCAATCAAAAATGCATCATTAAAGGCAGGGACATCAACAATCACAATCATTTAATCAGAGACATTATTCAATATGCAAATGACAAAAAAGTTCAGACATGCATATTATCACTAGACCAGGAGAAAGCTTTTGACAGGGTAGATCATGCATACCTTCACAAGATATTAAATCACAACAAATTAGGGGAGTATTTTTGTAATTGGATTAAAATCTTATACAGGAAACCAGTTAGTAATCTTATAATAAATAATATACTTTCAAATGACATTGCAATTAAAAGATCAGTGAGACAAGGGTGTCCTTTATCTCCTTACCTGTACATCCTAGCCTTTGAACCACTTCTGGAGAAAATCAGGAGGGAAAGGAACATAACAGGAATGAGGATCCACGGAGCCAGAGATATCAAAGTCATTGCATATGCAGATGACACTGTCTTTTTCCCCACAAATGATAGGTGAATTTACAAAATAATTTCAATTTTTTCAAGAATTTGGAAGAGGTAGTGGGTCCAAAGTTAATGTAAACAAATCTGAAATTATGGGGATAGGTATGTGGCAGGATAGACTAGATTTCCCTTTACGCATAATAAGGAAGGAGAGTCTTAGAATTTATGGGATCTTTTATTCCAATAATCAGACACAGACAAACACTGAAATATGGAGGAAGATTGAACAATCTATTAAAATTATTATTAACAGGAACAAATACACAGCACAAACAATTTTTTAAAGGAGCACAATAATAAACACATTTGTCATCCCCAAAACAATATATATAGGAACAATATGGGAACGCCCACCAGCAATTTTAAAAGAAATTAACTCACATATAACTAAATTCATATTTCAAGGAACAATACACAATATAAAACATGCAACACTAATACAATCTAAGCTAAATGGAGGAATAAATTTGCAAGACATACAAATCAAAATACAAGCACTCAGAATAAATTTTATAGGACAAGTCATTAGAAAAAAATCAGAAAATACATTCACTCATTATTACTTAGGGATCAGGTGAGGATATTTAACAGCAATAGATAATAGCACTGCACATTACATTGGAAAAAAACAATCACAATTTCATACAGCATGCATCAAAGCAATAAAAGGCAATGAAGAAGTATTACATAAAACAACCAAAGAAATATATACACATTTAATAAAAAAACAAGCAACACATCTCAACAATAGAATTAAATGGACACAAGTTTATGGAATTAAAAACACTGAGGACACATTTAAAAATACTCATATTAGAGAAATACCTAATCAAGAAAAAGAAATAACATACAGACTAATATACAATACAACACCAGTCTCAGCAAGACAATATAAAGACAGAGGGGTAAGAATAGGCTGTCCACTCTGCAGGTCAGGGGCTGATGAAACTGAACAACATTTGTATATCACATGCAATACAATTTTACAAACTAAATCCACACTTCAACAATTCATACAAGCAGGCACAATTCACAATGTAGATATAGACAAAGCAATAACACTAAACATAATACCAGACTCTATAAACAAGAAACAACAAACAATAAGCTTAAGGATACTTTCACAATACAGAAAATACATATGGCATCACAGACTGAAGTCATTTTTCAACAATCACAAACTACACCAACATAACATTAGAAAACATTTTTAGACAAACAATACAAAAAAGTATGACAAATTTAAAACAGATTTTAAGAAAGGTGATAAATCAGACCCTGGTAATTACAGACCTGTATCACTTACTTGTATCACCTGTAAATTGCTAGAACACATAATATATAGTAAAATAATTAGCCACCTAGACAAATATGCCCAGCCCACATCAACACGGCTTTAGAAAAAACAGATCATGTGAAAAACAATTAATAGGTTTAATAGATGAACTATCAAAAGGCTTAGACAATAATGATCAAATAGATACAATATTACTAGACTTCTCAAAAGTATTTGACAAAGTTCACCACCTAAGTTTACTTTAAAAAAACTTAACTACTTTGGAATCTCAGGTCCCTTACATCACTGGATCCAATACGATCTTCCTTTTGGGCAGGGAGCAAACTGTAATAATTAATGGATCTAAATCTGCACCAATAAAGGTTAACTCAGGAGTTCCACAAGGAACTGTGCTAGGTCCCTTACTCTTTTTGATTTATATAAATGATTTACCCAACAACATCTCAACAGGTACAAAAGTTAGGTTATTTGCTGATGATTGTATAATCTATAGAACAATTAAATCAGAACAAGATAGCAAAATTTTACAAAAAGACTTAGATGAATTGATAAAATGGGAAACTAACTGGAGTATGTCTTTCCACCCAGAAAAGTGTCAACTGTTAAGAGTAACAAAGAAAAAGAAACAAATAAATTCAAAATATTACATTCATGGAAAAGAACGACCCAAACTAAAGATGCAAAATACTTAGGAGTCTTAAAAAATGAGAAACTATCATGGAATCCCCATGTCAATGAAGTTATTAAAAAATCAAACAAAACCTTAGGCTTTATAAAAAGAAACTTTAACAAATGTAATAGAGATATAAAACTAAAATGCTACCTCACTTTGGTGAGACCTGTACTAGAATATGCATCTTCTGTATGGGACCCATCCACCAAAGAAAACATTGATAAACTAGAACAAATTCAAAAAAGAGCTGCCAGATTCATTACTGGAGAATATTCGAAACTGACAAGAGTAACACCATTAGTTAAATCATTAAACCTTGAAACACTAGAGGATAGAAGAACCAAGAGCAAAGTAGTAATCATACATAAAGCAATTAATTCTAATTTAGAAATACAACACAAAGATAACTTAATACAACCCTCAGATAGACATAAGGATAAAAACACCTTTCTTATTCCGTATGCAAGAACAAACACATACAAGTTTTCCTTCTTCCCGTCCGGAATTCGGGCGTGGAATGGGTTGCCTGAAGAATCCAGGAAAACCAACACTTTATCAACATTTAAATCTCTAATAAAAATGCAGGACTAAACACAAACCATAGATAAGCGTAGGACGCAATAATCTTCTGTATAGAAGGAGCGTCTGTAAACAGATAAGATAAGATAACAATAACAAACCTAGAATATATAAAATATCTTTGAAGTCATTTGATGTTCATAATAAGAATCATAAACATAATATTTTACTCTATGTGTTAGTACGTGTATGTATGTAGGATGTAACAGAAATAATATGTATGTCTGAGGAATAGACAAGCAGACGAAAAGGTGAAGGAGAATTTCAGTATGATTAGATTGCAATACTCGGATAAGACAATGTGACAGAACGAAGTTTGTAGTCAATGTTTGGTTGTAATTAGAAACTATGAAATGAATGATGGAGTGCTGACTATTATCGTGATTTCCTTTACATTTATATATCACCAGGCCCGGACTAATCCTTTGGACCATTCCGTGTTGAAGTGAAAAATTGCTCCCCCTATGCAATTAAAATTTAAGTATTCTAAAAAATGGTATATGGATTTTAATATTTCTTTGAGAATATCCAAAAATTAAAAACACTTTAACTTAAACTTTAACACTCATGTAACGCAAATACATTAAAAAAAACAGTTACTATGAGTTTGTACTCAGAAATTTTATTTAAAGGAACTATTAGTTCAAAGACTTCTCTAATTAATTTAGAAATATTTCAACTGTTCATGCTCAACTTTCAATATAGCGATGTATGAAAATCTTGTTTTAGATGTTGTTTCCAAAATAGTTCTTGATTATTTTTTATTTGGAAAAAATACCCTCCCGGGACAGAAGGGTAACTAAAATTCCTAGAGCATCACTCAAGTTTGGAACATATTTCATTTTTGTTATGAATTTCAAAATTTCCAAACGTTTAAATTTTTTTTAAACACCCATTATATTTCATTAGAAATTGTATATTCACACACTTTCCATCTATTAAAAGTATTTCCCAAATTCTGACAATTAGCCAAAATTTAACCTCTTTTAGTTCATATTTATGATAAACAAAAGTCAATGTTGTGATGTTGGACCTGAGAAAATCTGTTTTCTAAAGACATGGTTGCAGTGTCAACAAGGTGGTAAAAATATTCAAATTAGTATCTGTCATGTGCATCCATTGTGGGCTCGACGTGATTTTCAGCAAATCGAATTTTTCTCCGACAAACTTGATGTCCTTGTATTGAGTCAATTTTTTTATCTGCATCTATTTCAGACGCTATTCACCAGCATCAACAAATAAAGGATTAAAGTGATTGTCAGTTCTCAGATGTCTTTTTTTAAAAAATAAACTAGACGCTCCACGGCGTAGCATACGCCGCAGACTTGCTCATGGAGAGTGCAAAGAAAGTGGAGAAATAACGGACACAAACTACAGCACGAAGAAATCAAAACAACGCGAGTGAACGTTGGTTGAACTGCCAACTCATTGTTGGTTTCGAGACGTTTGCAGGTGAAATTCGGTACACCCCTAACTGCTATGAAGTCAGCTATAAAAGATAATCGGTTTAAAATCAGAGTTACATAATCAATAATCTGTTTTAAAAAAAACAACAAAAAAACAACAATACGCAATGAACAACCCTAAACATGACTAACCCTCACTAGGGTCGGCAAACATGACTAACCCTCACTAGGGTCGGCGAATCACAGTTAATGTTTAAGGGATGGTAGCATTAAATGGGAGGCGGGTAACAACAACCTCAGTGTGCTTGTCTCCATGTTTACTCGCTATTTTTTACTTTGTGCTGCTTTTTGTGTCTGTACTCTCACCCCCCCCCATCTGTTCTTTGCACTGTCTATTATGAGCAAGTCTGCGGCGTATGCTACGCCGCGGGTATCTCCAGAGTTCCTTCTTTTCATTCACTCACAGTCGTTTGCCCAAACCCATCCCATTTTGACAACTGTGTCTTTCAGGAAGTCTTCACCCATAACTAAATCATTAGCGGCGTATGCTACGCCGCGGGTTCAGCTAGTGTTGGCAATAAAAGGGTCAAAGAAAGGGCACATACAGACATTTTTAAAAATTAAAAAAAAATGTTTTCGCTGGGGCTTGATCCCAGGACCATCGACGTATGAGGAGGACGTGATAACCAGTACACTACGAATCTCACACTTACTGTGAAGGTACAATGCAAGTGAATGCAAGTGCATTGTTGCCACCCACTCCCAACCCCCCCCCCACTTTTTTCATTTCATCCCACCACGCTTGCCAACAGTGTTTAGTTGACCCGAGCGAGGGTCATTCGTCATGCTCGGTTGCACATACTTGTAGCTTTCTTGCCTCGCATGATCCCATGAAGAGAATTATATATATAGATATTGGAACTTCTCAAAAGTTTTATTGACAATGAAATATCATAATTCTTGCCCTGCCTGAGCTTATTAATGAGATTGACATGAGTAGATATATCAAACCATATAACGTACAACACGAAATTTGAATAGTTGTGTTACATAAGTAGTCCAGGTGCTTAATCTCTTATTTAACTATTTATTATATTTTTGTAAATGCTTAGCAATGTATCATATACTTGAATGAATTTTTACCTCACGACTTTCCCACCTGGGTGCACTGCGAGGTTTTAAGGTTAGTTCTTTAACGTACTTCAAAAGAATGGGCGTCTGAAAGTCGATGAAGAAAAAAAAGTACACTTTTTAGACAATATCGAAGAATTTTGCTCATTTTAATTATGACTTTACCAAATCATTTATTACCAGGCTAAGGGGTAGTTACCACATGGTATACATTATGCAACAGGGTTGATGTTTCTAGTATTTGTTTAACATGTTCTCATTTCATGTTAACCCGATTATCATAATTTTTGCCTACCACGTTTTTCAAACGTGATCTTTCAATCGAAGGAATGTCCCAAACATTTTCATGAATGCTGATTTCTTCTTGTTCAATTGATGCATACATTTTAACGAAATTCAATTGTTTTGTTTGATTTAAGCCATAATTTTCAAATGAAAATACCCATTGAACAACATCGTCCAGCGGTGAGTTTGTTGAACAACATCGTCCAGCGGTGAGTTTGTTGAACAACATCGTCCAGCGGTGAGTTTGTTGAACAACATCGTCCAGCGGTGAGTTTGTTGAACAACATCGTCCAGCGGTGAGTTTGTTGAACAACATCGTCCAGCGGTGAGTTTGTTGAACAACATCGTCCAGCGGTGAGTTTGTTGAACAACAGCGTCCAGCGGTGAGTTTGTTGAACAACAGCGTCCAGCGGTGAGTTTGTTGAACAACATCGTCCAGCGGTGAGTTTGTTGAACAACAGCGTCCAGCGGTGAGTTTGTTGAACAACAGCGTCCAGCGGTGAGTTTGTTGAACAACAGCGTTCAGCGGTGAGTTTGTTGAACAACAGCGTCCAGCGGTGAGTTTGTTGAACAACAGCGTCCAGCGGTGAGTTTGTTGAACAACAGCGTCCAGCGGTGAGTTTGTTGAACAACAGCGTCCAGCGGTGAGTTTGTTGAACAACAGCGTCCAGCGGTGAGTTTGTTGAACAACAGCGTCCAGCGGTGAGTTTCTGCATTGCAAAATCTTTGAGAGTATCATCTATTATTTCGGAGGTTAAAACGAACACTCAATTCAATACAGGAATTTGGGCTATAAAATGTTTGTAGTTTCATGATTTTTTTAAGGATTTGTACAACATGCTGCCAATCTAAATAACCATCGTTTGCTAAACAAGATGTAGCCAAAAACAGAATCTTTAGCAATATAATACTCCAAACATTTCTGGTACTTTTCTCTCCATTGCTAAGATGTCTTATATAATTGTTTGATGTGAACCTACGTCCGCTCGTATCAGTAGGTACAAATCAAAGTTAAGCCCTTTTTGAACTTTACGCGGGTCGAAATCGTAAGAATGTGGGGCAGTGAGTTAAAGTTGTTCCCGGGCTCCAAGGCACAAGGGTACGAATATGAGACTTAAAACGATATAGCATGATATAATTTGATGGAACAGTAAGGGTCGGGGGCACCGATTTTACAATCAATACACATAACTTTCTATGTATGCTCGCCCATTTCGTGCTTCATGTTATGCGAGGTAACTCCCTATTAAAAATAATGAAAATATAGACGTAGAATAATTTTAAATAAGTAAAATGTAAAAAAATCTTTTTTTAAAAAGGACACGCTTTTATTTACATATAGAAATTGCACTAAATATGTATAATACAAAAAAAAACATTTTCCCCAAACTGAAAATTGAACCTCGTACCCCCATGTTGGCAATCGATAACGCTTATATTTCGGCCAGCAAGACTTGATGTTGATGGTACTTTCTAAAGTTATAATAATTGTATCCCTCTAGGGCGAATTGAGGCATGGTTCATTGACGCAAGTGATAATATTTTATATAGACAAAAACTAAAAACTAAAAGTGCAATAATTTCAATACGGTACATTTCGATCGATCTGAAATTTTGATACAATGCATTGTCATCTAAGATCTATCTGTGGTAAAAATTTTAGATCTCTAGGACCATCAGAAGTGGTATCAATTTACGTTTCAAGTTTTGAAGGAAGGATGGATGGAAGGAAGGGTGGATGGATACAACATACAAACATTGTGACTTAAATAAAAGCGTGTAAGAGCTATTTGATGATGTTGTTTTTTTTAATTTTAAAGAGATAATACAATTAAACTATTTATTTTTAAACCAAAATTATATTTAAACATAAATAAATAAAGTAAATACAAAGAATAAATAAAAACCATTTAACGCCTTAGAAAGAAAAGGGTTGAATCGTCCGGGGTCGAAACACCCTGGGGTCGAAACGTCCTATGGTCGAACTGTCCGGGGTCGAATCGCCCGGGTCGAATCGTCCGTGCTCGAACCGTGTGTGGTCGAACCGACCGGGGTCGAAACGTGCTGGGGTCGAAACGTCCTGTGTTCGAAACTGGCAGGGTCGAACCGTCCGGAGTCGAATCGTCCGGGGTCGAAGTGTCCGACCGACCTGTAGTTTATATTTTTTTATTTAGGTTTAATTTTCGTATGCTTTGTTATCCTAATCTTTATCAAGGCAACTGTCCACGTATCAAAGATGGCCCTTCCTGGTGGAGTTAGCGTCCTTGCTGTTGTAGCAGTGATCATCATCGGCGTTGGTGTTGTCCTACACATTGTCGGTTTAGCCACGCCGGAGTGGTCAGTTAATCACTGGGACAGCCGGTCTTGGACAGTCAGTCTTTGGAAACATTGTGGTGGTATCAAGGGGACCGACGGTTGTTCAGAACACACATTTGATGAATTGGGTAAGTTATTTAACGTGATCAAATTAAAGCATGCCCATGATTTTTTATGTTTTTCCTTAGGGAAAAGTTTTAGATAAATGGATTTAACACAGCATCAATTCCTAAACTGTATGAAGCAACAAAATGATTTTCTGATCCTACTCTGTGGATATGTTAAGGTTTTAAATTTAAGGGACAACAATAATTTTTTACAGATGCTAAAACTGGATCTTTACTCCTAGTGTGTAGAGATATCTGTATTTACATGTAATACGAAATTAAAAGCTATAATTTTGTAACATTGATGATCGAATTTTTGTTTAGCTGATGAACTGGCAAACAGCCTAAGGGCATGTGAAGCATTCGCCATTTTAGGAATGTTGGCTAGTTTTGGGGGTGTTGCAATGGCCGCCCTTTCTGTCCTTTTGCCTATTATGGGGAAACCGCAGAACGCCATGTTTCCTTTGGTTTCATTGGCTGGTTGTGTGGCGGCATGTAAGTTTATATCCTTAATTTTACTTTGTGAGTTTCCATTTTAACAAAATCAACAATTAAATCATCTTTGGTAATGGGAGAATTAATTATTTGATTGGAGGAAATATAACTGAGATTTTTTAACGCGATAAAATGAACAGCTTGTTCTTACCACAGTATGCGTTTAATTTCACCTGATTGTAAGCGGATCAAACTATTCCGGTTTATCATTTGCCGGGGAAAAGTGGAATAAGTAATATTTAAAAAATCTTTTTTTTTAAAAGGACACGCTTTAACATAATCACTACTTTTAGTTATGTCTCATATATAAGGGATTTATAGTCAAAAACTTTGTTTTTACAGCTATTTTTTAAAACTTATATTAAAAACTCTTTAAAATTCACGTCTGAAGCCCACACATCTTTTTACCACTATTTTTTTTATACTAAACACCTCATAAGCGCCCGCCCAACGTTTTATACCACGGTCATATGTCCACGTGATGAACTCGTGGATGTCAACAAAGCAGACGGGTACCGTTGCTTATATATAGACTAAAGATAAACTAAAAATACAATAATTTCAATACGGTACATTCGATCTATCTGACATTTTGATACAATGCATTGTCATCCAAGATCTATCTGTGGTAAAATTTTGAGATCTCTAGGACCATCAGAAGTGGTTTAATTTTACGTTACACGATTTGAAGGAAGGATACAAAATACAAACATTGTTACTTAAATAAAAGCGTGTAAAAAATTAAATGTAAAAAAATCTTTTTTAAAAAGGACACGCTTTTATTTACATATAGAAATTGCACTAAATATGTATAATACAAAAAAAAACATTTTCCCCTAAATGAAAATTGAACCTCGTACCCCCATGTCGGCAATCAATCACGCTTATATTTCGGCCAGCAAGACTTGATGTTGATAGTACTTTGTAAAGTTATAATAATTGTATCCCTCTAGGTCGAATTGAGGCATGGTTCATTTACGCAAGTGATATTTTTTTTTATAGACAAAAACTAAAAACTAAAAGTGCAATAATTTCAATACGGTACATTCGATCGATCTGAAATTTTGATACAATGCATTGTCATCTAAGATATATCTGTGGTAAAAGTTTGAGATGTCTAGGACCATCAGAAGTGGTTTAATTTTACGTTTCAAGATTTGAAGGATGGATACAACATACAGTGTGACTTAAATAAAAGCGTGTAAAATGTTTGTTTCGAGATTAACAGAGCGTGTTGCTGGCAATAAAATATTGTGACGTGACGTTATTATTTCAGCTTATACTAATGTGGGAAAAGGGGAAAAATGTAAAAAGTGTATGGTTTATTTGATGTGTTTATTTTTTTTCTTTTTGTATTAAATGTCCGTTTATGTCTATGCGTGCATGAGAATAGTATGTACGTAATTCTAGAACTAATTTTCCATATCAATGTGTAACATACATGTTTAGGTTTATAAGATTTTCAAATGGTTTTGTGTTTGGTTGTCAAGTTTCGATGCATTTTGAAATACAAAGCAATTTTTTATTACTGAAAATGAAGTTTGTCAACAATTTAACGTTTGACTTTTCTTTTATAAACTACGAGGTTGCATATTTGTATGATTTAAAAAATTAACATATTTACAATTTTGATTCCCCCCCCCAGCAAATTTTTTTTTGATTGCTATTTAAATGTAATATTTAAATGCGTCTTAGACTTAATTTGAATAAATAACGTTGCTTTTAATATAGATCTGGAAAAGGTGCCGTCTTGACAATAGAGAAAACGTTTATTTGAATTCCTAAAACGTGTATATTATATTGAAAATATGATTAACTGTTGATACTTTAATATTTTCTTTTATCCTATGATAAACTTTACTTCAAAGGCTTTCATGCAAAGTAGATAATTATAAATTATACAGTACGGCATACATCAAGGGAAGAAACAGCTATTTGAGATGTTTTATTTTTTTTAGTTATCTATTGTTTCTGATAGAAGATAAAAAATAGCATGTTCTAAATCAAGTTTTATGAAAAAAAGTATGTATTTGACACAATGAACAATTCAAATATATTTAGTTAATTAATATGAAATCTGTATCATTTTGAACTTTAAAACTTGAATATCTCAAAACTAAAAAAAATGTTACAAAGCCGTTTCTTCCCTTGAGCACTACTATTATTGCTTAAATGACGTGTCGTGTACATTCCACGTGTATTTTTAATAATGTGGTTGTAATAATGGATGGACCAATTGGCACATAAACTAAAAAGCCATAATAGATCTGGAAAATGTGCTGACTTGACAATAATGAAAACGTTTATGTGAATTTCTATAACGTGTATATTAAATTGTAAATACAATTAACTGTTGATATTTTAATATTTTATTTTATCCTGTGACAAATGTTCTTTATTATGATTTCATGCAAAATAAATAGTTCTTTTTTTTTACATGTGCAAATAGTTACATTTTATTTTATACATGTTTTCGATAACTTTGTGATATTAATGTATGAACAAATGGGCGAATAAACTGACAAGTCATAATCTTCAATGATGCTTAAACGGCTTCAAATTACAGATGTCCTTGATATGGATTATATTAGTGTCACATAATTTATTTTTAACGCACTGTACTGTATTATTGGTGCAGTCATAATTTGTGCGCACTATTCAATGTCGCAAGTTAACTCCGGAACGCGCTTCCTCTTCAAACTTCCTTGCTGCAGTATCATTTTATGCTGGGTGTAATTTAATATGCATATTTTTATCATGATTATATCATTATCATTCATGCAAACTTATATAGCGCGCAGACTAAGTTGGAGGTTTTCACATTACATGTGTATTCATATATAATCAAAATATATAATTAGCTATTTATGTCCGATACTTATACGTTCACGTATTGTGATTTAATATGACTAAAAACGTGCGGCGGGCGCTTATGAGGTTTTACATATGCAGTTCACTCATTCTCTCACTTATAGATCTCTCTTTTGCTTTCTAAATTATAAATCTTTAATTTTTATACCAAACACCCGCCCAACGTTTTTAGTCATATTAGATCACAGTGCTTGAACGTATAAGTTTTAACTTATTTTCTTCCTTTTAGTCCACTTATAAAAACGACGATTTTTTTTAAAAATCCTTTTTTACCTTTATTTATTAAATAATGTTTCCCCAGGCGCAAATAATCCTAGTTACACCATTTGATACGCAGAAAGAACGATCTAACCTCTCGTCATGAAACTAACTGAGACCTGAGTTAAAATCAAATTTTGCTGTATGATATAATATTTATAAATCGTCTAATATTTAAAAGGAGAATTGTATAGGTGGTGCTATGATAAAAGGATTTGTGGTATCATTTGTTTTGGACTTGTTTTTAAAAAATACATTTTTAGGATCGCTCTTCCACATTTCCAAACATTAATTGTGCACCCCTCGATTTTTTAACTCCGTGCATTTGCACGGAAAGACGGAGAATTAGTCCGGCCTCGCCTTGCAACTGAATATTTACCGTGATTTTGTTTTCGAATTATATTATTTTAATAGACCTATAGTTAGAGGGTTGCTGTGACAAAGTTTAGAGAGAACCGAAAAAACACATTAGGTTTTTTAAAATGTTATTATTATTATTTTATTTATGATGCACTAATCCTGAGAAGTATATGAAATATTTGTTTTTACCTGAAGAGGCTAATTAATTAAATGAAAGTATTACGCCTTAATTTTTTTTAATATGTGCGAAATTCAATATAGACTTTAGAGGTAGAGCTTTCTATTAGATGGTCTTGAATATACTCATGGTGTCTGGTTGATTGCTTGCTTGTTTGCTTGTTTGTCGAAAAAACTTTTGATCGATTTTGAACCCACTTTCTCGTAAGATAGCGGGCTGAAATTTTGCATGCAGACTCGTGTCAATGATAAAAACGATGTCTCAAAATTTCAGTTCGATCGCATGTTCTGTAATTTAATTATTGAATTTTTTAGTTTATTTTTTTATCTCTATGTATCATGTTACATTTTTGAGATAGAGTGTCGCGGTGCGTATTATATTGAACGATATTTCCTGTCGCACAATAAGGTGCGTATTTTATTGACACCACTTTTTATGAACATATTCCTGATCGGTGCGCATTATATTAAACATGTTTTACGACACAACTACAATTTCGTATTTTTGGATGGTCTTGCGCTGCGTATTATTATGAACATTCTTTTAGTTACGTCTCGTACATAAAAGATTTATAGTGAAAAACTTGTTTTTTTAAATCCTTTATATTACCTCGTGGTGTCTGCGGCCGACCGACCGACCTTGCTTGCTTGTCGCCAAAACTTTTGATCGATTTTTAACCCACTTGCTCGCAAGATAGCGAGCTGAAATTTTGCAGGCAGTTTCGTACCGATGATAAAAACAATGTATCAAAATTTCAGATCGATCGCATGTACCGTAATTAAATTATTGATTTTTTAGATTATTTTATTTATTCCTATGTATCATGCTATTTTTTGAGATAGAGCGTCGCGGTGCGTATTATATTGAACAACCTTTCTGTCGCGCAATAAGGTGCGTATTTTATTGACAGCTCTTTTTATAAACATATTCCTGATCGGTGCGCATTATATTAAACATGTTTTACGACACAACTGCAATTTTGTATTTCTGGATGGTCTGGCGCTGCGTATTATAATGAACATTCTTTTAATTACTTCTCGTACATAAAGGATTTATAGTCAAAAACTTGGTTTTTTACGGGTTTTTCTTATTACGGGTTATTCTATTACTTTGATTGCTTTTTACAAATTAATATGAACTCAAACTATTATGTCACGTCACAATATTTTATGGCGAGAAATGCCTTCTTGTTAATCTCGACACCAAATTTTTTATTATTTTTACGTCTTTTTTTCAATAATTTATTTTATGATCGGGAGTTACCCGCATAGGGGCTTCACACTGACGGACGCACTTAGGCACAATATATATAAGAAATATATATAAGCACCCGTACTTATCTATTTAAAGAATTTTGAAAGAGAGATAACTTATGCGGCAAGCTTAAAGGGCAGGAATTATTTTTTTCGAATTTCAATTAAGTTGTAGTTTATAAGTCTATGAGAAATAGGATTATTGACTTTTTTGCTTAAATTATAAGTAGTATGTATATAGAAATTACATCTAGCTTTTCTTTTTCAATGACAGAATTGATTTTTAAATCATGTTTATTATAAATATTCAAAGTTGTGAAATTTATATTTTACTATTATATATATTGATGTATAGTTGTATGTGTGTATCTAGTTATTGGTGCGGATTTTACGTTCCATAAGTGGCACGCCACTTAACTTCGCCCCATAAATGGTGGATAATAGACCCAAGAATTACATTTTTTAAATCCCTTATATTAACTTCACCGGCGTCTCTCTCTCTCTCTCTCTCTCTCTCTCTCTGTCTGTCTGTCTTGGGCGGGCTGAAAAACAGAAGTAAAAAATGACCCACTTCCCATGATCCGATCGACCAAACGAAGCCACGGGCGCTTTTGTTTACATTTTACTTGTCACTCTGAGCTCGGTCAGGCGAATCGGTGACCAGACTTTTCCCCTCTCCCCCCCCACCCACCCCTCCCCCCCCCACTAGGGTTATGATGCAAAGTTGAGTTAAGACAGATTCAGTCTGTAAATGTTTGAAAATAATCAATACTGTTAGTTATGTCTCATATATAAGGGATTTATAGTCAAAAACTTTGTTTTTACGGGTTTGTTTTATTACCACGTTTTTATTAACTCGCTTTCGTTGGGCATTTATTGTTTGTTGGATTGTCCAAGATTTTTTCAAATCTGCCAACGTAAAATTGAACCACTTCTGATGGTCCTAGAGATCTGAACATTTTACCACATATAGATCTTGGATGACAATGCATTGTATCAAAATTTCAGATCGATCAAATGTACCGTTATAAAATTATTGAACTTTTAAGTTTATCTATAGTCTATATAAAAGAATTTGTACCGTCGGCTTTTGTCGACATCCGTGAGTTCGCCCCGTGACCACATCACAATGTTTTTAAAACGTTGGGTGGGCGCTTGGGAGGTGTTTGGTAAAATAAATAGAGGTAAAACAAATATTTTTAAAAGCCAGGATTTTATAAGTGGACTAAAAAGAATAAAATAAATAGAAGTAAACAAAAAAAGATTTTTAAAAACCACGTTCTTAGAAGCGGACTAAAAAGAAGAAAATAATTTAAAAATTATTAGTTCAAGTACTTCCATTTAATATGACTAAAAACGTGGGGTGGGTGTTTGGTATAAAAATTAAAGAGTTCTAATTTAGAAGGCAAAAGAGAGATCTATATGTGAGAGAATGAGTGAACCGCATATGTTAAACCTCATAAGCACCCGCCCCTTGTTTTTAGTCATATGAAATCGAAGTATTTGAACTAATAAGTTTTAAATTATTTTCTTCTTTTTAGTCCGCTTCTAAAATCGTGGTTTTTAAAAATCTTTTTTTTTACTTCTATTTATTCCCTTACTCCTGCTATAGACAGAGTTAGATAAACGTAATGATGATTTTATGAGTAGTTTAAACACTAGCTACTTCGACTTTCACAAAACTCCACAAGACTAAAACATTTCTTAAAATCCAATCAATTTTTCATTTATACAGATTTAGGTTATGTTTTTATCTAGAAAGATCTTAATAGCAAAGTGTGTAGACTGTAGGCCTTTTAAAATCCCTTATATTAACTTCACCTTCTTGTCTCTCTCTGTCCCTGTGTCTCTCTGTCTGTCGTTGTCCTGCCCGCGGAAAAACAAATGTCAAAAATGACACACTTCCGGTGTTCTCCACCTTCGATTAAGTTGTAATTTATAAGTCTGTTAAAAATAGTGTTATCGACTCTTTTTGCTAAAATTGTACATATTATTGTATACTAAAATCATATCTAGCAATATTTTTTTCAAAGACAGAATTTATTTTAAAATGATTTTTATTTTAAATATTGTAAATAATATAATTTTTTAAAAACTATTATATATATATTATTGTCTAGTTGTAATTCCATGTCGTTGCTCCGTCGTCCGTGCCATTATAAATGCGCTTCCTGGTCGTGTGACTGTTGCTTCCGTCTTTCCGATCGTTGATCGAAAAAATAATATTAATGTTTTCCTTATAATAGACAGACATACATTGTATATAGAATCCACTCAAAAAGGAATGAGCTGTAATATTTTAGACATAATTTTGTGTTTTGGAAAAATAAAATCGGCTATAAGTCAAGCCATTGTTAATGTTTCAGCTCGACCAATAATTAGCAAAATCATGGTTTCAGTGCTAATGTTTTTCACATCTAAATATAAATTCAACGGGATTCAATAAAAAAAAATTAAATAAAATAAAAAATAAAATAAAATAAATGTCCGTAAGTGGCAAGTCACTTAACTTCGCCCCCTTTCTTGGGGGATAATATGCCTAAGAACTGCATCTTTTCTCATATTCCGGTTATAGACTGAGTTATATTAAAAGAAGCTGATCAAATTAGTTCATTATTTTATATTTTAAATGTTGCATGAAAAATACTCATTTAATATAAGAAATAAAATTGATTCAATTCACTCGGACATTATTGAACACAGGATTATATCTCAATAATGATTTTATGTTTAGTTTAAACACTAAGCTACTACGACAATACACAATAACAACACTACATCATACAAAATTATTTCATACCATCTTATTTAATAGAATTGAGAATAGACTTACATCATGTTTGCTTTCTAGCAAGATATTGATAGCAAAGTGTGAAGACTGTAGGCATTTAAAAAAATTGTTTATAATAAGGAAAGTGGACATATACACTGTATAACAACTTTGTTAATAACAAGTAAACTGGACATATACACTGTATAACAACTTTGTTAATAACAAGTAAAGTGGACATATAAACTATATAACACATTTGTTAAAAACAAGTAAAGTGGACATATACACTCTATAACAACTTTGTTAATAACAAGTAAAGAGGACATATACACTCTATAACAACTTTGTTAATAACAAGTAAAGTGGACATATACACTCTATAACAAATTTGTTAATAACAAGTAAAGTGGACATATACACTCCATAACAACTTTGTTAATAACAAGGAAAGTGGACATATACACTCTATAACAACTTTGTTAATAACAAGGAAAGTGGACATATACACTCTATAACAACTTTGTTAATAACAAGGAAAGTGGACATATACACTCTATAAGAACTTTTTTAATAACAAGGAAAGTGGAAAAATACACTCTATAACAACTTTCTTAATAACAAGTAAAGTGGAAACTATACATTCTATGACAATTGTGTTAATAACAAGGAAAGTTGGCACTATACATTTTTTACAATTTTGTTAGTAACAAGGAAAGCAGATACAGTAACACTCCAATAATCCGGCACGTTCGGGACCGGCTTGGTGCCGGACTATCGGAAATTCCAGTCTATCGGGTGGTGCCCCTTCTTTTTAGTGTAGGCTTTGCCGTAAAACAAATGTACTTTGTTTTTTTAACTACATACATACATAAATCGTAACTATAAGAACAATTAGATTAGGGTAATAATAAAACTACAAATACAGTATGCAAATACAGCAAAGTTTATTTTACATTTCATATAATGTATGTACACGTACTGTAAAACATATTTCACTTAGATTTGAAAAAGTCACGAATGTCTTTTTGTTTTCTTGACTTTTGGCGTTTAGTATAAAATTTATTTCTAATGATATGGAAATCAATAATTTCTGAAGCACTGAGACACAGTTTACTGCGATGTGAAGGGAAACAAAACAACAACACACAAAACAACAACACACACAAAACAACAACACACACAAAACAACAACACACACAAAACAACAACGCACACAAAACAACAACACACACAAAACAACAACACACACAAAACAACAACACACACAAAACAACAACACACACAAAACAACAACACACACAAAACAACAACACACACAAAACAACAACACACACAAAACAACAATGCACAAAAAACATGGCGAGAGGCTTCGTGATTGATTATCTGTGCTGAACTGCACCTGTATTTGTTGTGACAGCTGAGACTAGCCGGCCGCTAATTGTTTCCGAACAATACCGAGCGCTTCCCCGAACTACCCCGAAAACTTCCGAAAAGCTCTCAAGCGTTTTTATTTGCTTTAAAGAAACACTTTTGGAGAAACAATTTTTTTTACAATTTTCCGGAGCGATGCCGGATTATCGGACATTTACTGTACTATTCTTTCTATAAACAAAGTTGTTAGTAACAAAGAAAGTAGACACTATACTTTCTATAACAACTTTGTTTATAACAAAGAAAGTGGACAGTATAATAATAATAATAATAATAATAATAAATTGATTATTTATATAGCGCTGTATCCCAGTAAGGAACTGGGCTCACAATGCTTTACATGAAAGAAATAACATACTTATAAGTATTAAATATACATTCTATAACAACTTTGTTAATAACAAAGAAAGTGGGCAGTATACTTTCTATAACAACTTTGTTAGTAACATGGAAAGTGGACACTATACATTATATAACAACGTTGTTAGTAACATGGAAAGTGGACATTATACATTCTATAACAACGTTGTTAGTAACATGGAAAGTGGACATTATACATTCTATAACAACGTTGTTAGTAACATGGAAAGTAGACACTATACATTCTATAACAACGTTGTTAGTAACATGGAAAGTAGACACTATACATTCTATAACAACGTTGTTAGTAACATGGAAAGTAGACACTATACATTCTATAACAACGTTGTTAGTAACATGGAAAGTAGACACTATACATTCTATAACAATGTTGTTAATAACAAATAAAGTGGACACTATACATTCTATAACAACGTTGTTAGTAACATGGAAAGTAGACACTATACATTCTATAACAACTTTGTTAGTAACAAAGAAAGTGGACACTATACATTCTATAACAACGGTGTTAGTAACATGGAAAGTTGACACTATACATTCTATAAAAACGTTGTTAATAACAAAGAAAGTAGACACTATACATTCTATAACAACGTTGTTAGTAACAAAGAAAGTTGACACTATACATTCTATAACAACTTTGTTAATAACAAAGAAAGTTGACACTATACATTCTATAACAACTTTGTTAGTAACAAAGAAAGTTGACACTATACATTCTATAACAACGTTGTTAGTAACAAAGAAAGTTGACACTATACATTCTATAACAACTTTGTTAATAACAAAGAAATTGGACACTATACATTCTATAACAACTTTGTTAGTAACAAAGAAAGTTGACACTATACATTCTATAACAACTTTGTTAATAACAAAGAAATTGGACACTATACATTCTATAACAACTTTGTTAGTAACAAAGAAAATAGACACTATACATTCTATAACAACTTTGTTAATAACAAAGAAAGTTGACACTATACATTCTATAACAACTTTGTTATTAACAAAGAAATTGGACACTATACATTCTATAACAACGTTGTTAGTAACAAAGAAAGTAGACACTATACATTCTATAACAACGTTGTTAGTAACAAATAAAGTTGACACTATACATTCTATAACAACGTTGTTAGTAACATGGAAAGTGGACACTATACATTCTATAACAACGTTGTTAGTAACATGGAAAGTGGACACTATACATTCTATAACAACGTTGTTAGTAACATGGAAAGTAGACACTATACATTCTATAACAACGTTGTTAGTAACAAAGAAAGTTGACAAATGTTACGTCACAATAAAGTTAACCCAAATCTATAGTTTATTCAAATCATAGTTTAGTTTATATGATAAATTAGGTTTTAAGTTACCATTGAGAATCCGCGTAACACAAATTCAAGTCACCAATTGATTTCAATCTGGATCATGATGGATATACTAAATATATTAACTTCACCGTCTTGTCTGTCTGTCTGTCGTGGTCCTTCAGAAATACAAAAAAGAAAAGTAAAAAATCACTTCAAGTAATCCTATAGAGGTGATATTTTAAATTTTGTTTTCGTATGTTACCATTGTGGGTGGGGGGGGGTGGTGGGTACTCAACCACTACCCAAAGTTTCATTCTCCTACGTACACGGGAAATTGGATATTTAATAATGAGTCTGTTTTATATAGCTCATATAAGAAAAAAAAACTACATTTGGGCCCCCCAGTTGGTGATAATTTAATTATTTTTACACCTCTTACCATTTTCAGAGGGTACTCAACAACTTACCAAAGTTTCATGCTTCTACCTACACGGGAAGATGAGGAATAAGTGTTAAGTCAGATTTTTATAGCCCATATAAGGAAAAAACGGGTTTTGGCCCCCGGCCACCCAATAGTTGAGATTATAAATTCTTTTTCGCCAATTATCGTCATAAGAGTGAACTCAGCAATTTCCCAAAGTTTCATGCTTCTACCTACACTGGAAGTTGGAGAATTAGTGATAAGTCAGTTTTTTATACAAGAAACAAACTACATTCGGGCCCCCCGCTCCCAGTAAGTGAAAAATTAAATAATTTTTTTACCTGTTACCATCGCGAAATATTACTTAACAACTACCCAAAGTTTCTTGCTTCTAGCTACGCGGGAAATAGGACAATTATTGATTTTACGTTTTTATAAAGCTCATATGAGGAAAAAAAACTGCATTTAGGGCCCCAGTATGTGATATTTTAAATATGTTTTTTGCCTGTTAACATAGTGGAAGTGTACTGATCAACTTCCTAAAGTTTCATTCTTCTACCTACTTGCGAAATAGGAGAATTACTGATGTTTAATTTAAATATAGCCCATAAAAGAAAAAAAAACGTTTTTTGGCCCCCGGCCCCTATGAGTGTGAATTTTAAAATTCTTTTCGGCCAATTATCGTCGCGAGAGGCTACTCAATAACTTTTCAAAGTTTCATGCTTCTACCTACACGGGAAGTTGGAGAATTAGTGAAGAGTCCGTTTTTTATAGAAGAAAAAACTACATTTGGGCCCCCGGCCCCCAATAAGTGAAAAATTTAAATATTGTTTTCACTTTTTACCATCGCGGAAGTGTACTTATCACTTACTCAGAGTTTCATTCTTCTACCTACATGGGAAATATGAGAATTTGTGATTTTCAGTTTTTATATAGCTAATTTAAGGAAAAAAACTTTATTTGGGACCCCGGCCTCCAATATGTGATAATTTAATATGTTTTTGCCTGTTAACATCGCGGAAGTGTACTCAACTCGCCAAATAGAAGATGTAGTGATTTCTTATTTTAATATAGCCTATATAAGGAAAAAACGGTTTTGGGCCCCTAGGCACCCATGAGCGTGAATTTAAAAAAAAATATTTAAGCCAAGTATCGTAGCGAGAGGATACATAGCAACTTTCCAAGGTTTCATCCTTCTACCTACACGGGAAGTTGGAGAATTAGTGATGAGACAGTTTTTATATAAGAAAAAAAAACTACATTTGGGCCCCCTTCCTCCAGTAAGTGATAATTGAAATATTGTTTTCGCTTGTTACCATCGCGGATGTGTAATTATAAACTACTCAGAGTTTCATGCTTCTACCTACACAGGAAATATGAGAATTTGTGATTGTCAGTTTTTATATAGCTCATAAAAGGAAAAAAAACTTCATTTGGGCCCCCGGCCCCCCGGAATTGTTAATTTAAATATTATTTGCCTGTTACAATCGTGGAAGTGTACTTAACAATTTCCCAAAGTTTTACGATTCTGCCTTCTCGGGAAATGGAGGAATTAGTGATTTTCATATTTTGTATAGGCCATAGAAGGAAAAAAAGCGTTTTGGGCCCCTGGCCCCCAAGAGTGTGAATTTTAAAATTCTTTTTCCCCAATTATCGTTGAGATAGTGTACTCAGCAAGATCCCAAAGTTTCATGCTTCTAGATACACGGGAATTCGCATAATTAATGATGAGTCAATGAGTCAGTCAGTGTGTGAGGGCTTTGCCTTTTATTAGTATAGAGTATATATAATAAAATCTATGGGACTTAGTATTAATTATGTATGCTACTTGATTATTATTTTGAATGTAACTGAAAAGAATGTATAGCATTATAACACGTTAATGACAAAATAGATTTTAAAATATCAAGCTTATGAAATGATGTAAACTATACATTTTCTATATTTACTCTAATGTATATGTTTATGTAACTATTCCTCCGCACGACATCTTGTTTTGAGGTTGTTCTATGAAAGTGACAAGTCACTTGTACTCGATCCTTTTTATTAAGGATACATTTTCCAATGTAGATTTACGATTATCTTACCCTGATAACCTTTATTCCAATATTATCAAGCACATTTTAGCAATTGCAGGAAAAATACACGCCCGAATTCTCCTAAATCGTCTAAATGTACATCTGGATCAGGGTCTATTACCAGAAAGCCAATGTGGTTTCCTGAAAGAATGTGGGACCATCGACATGATTTTTGCAGCTAGGCAGTTTCAGGAAAAGTTTCAAGAGCAGAATATGGACCTATTTTCCATTTATATAGACCTGACAAAAGCCTTCGACACAGTCTCCAGATAGTGTCTATGGAGGATTATGGCCAAGTTTGGGTGTCCAAATAAGTATATAGCCATTGTAAGGCAATTCCATGATGGCATGTAGGCTCGAGTCCAGGACAACGGAGAGGCCTCTAAACCATTCCCTGTCACAAATGGTGTTAAGCAAGGCTGTGTTCTGGCCCCAACATTGTTTAGCCTCATGTTCTCAGTCATGCTTACAGATGCCTTCAGGAATATCAATGAAGGAATGGACATAATGTCTTGCACTGATGGTTGTTTCTTCAACCTCAGGAAGCTTAAAGCAAAAACAAATGTCAAACCAGACAGCATCCTGGACCTTCTTTTTGCTGATGACTGTGCCCTTAACGCGGGCTCCGATGCACAAATGCAACTAAGCGTTGATAAATTGTCCAGTACGTGCTCTAGCTGTGGGCTCACCACCAGCACAAAGAAGACAGAAGTCTTATACCAGCCGGTCCCAAGCAAATCCTATACTAAGCCTAAAATAATCATCAATGGCAACAAAAGCAACACAGTGAGTCGCTTTACTTACATTGGCAGCACACTGTCTCAGAAGGCCTATATTGATGACGAGGTGAACTCGAGAATCTCCAAGCCAGCGAAGCATTTGGCAGATTGCATGACAGTGTCTGGAACAGAAGGGGAATCAGCACCCAAACAAAACTAAAAGTATACAGAGCTATAGTGCTCTCCACCTTGCTATATTCATGTGAAACCTGGACTGTATACCAACGCCATGCGAGGTTGTTGAACCACTTCCACACCAAAAGCCTAAAAAAATATAAACATAAAATGGCAGGAAAAAGTTCAAGACACCGAAATATTAGCCAGGTCAGGACTCCCCAGCATCCACACTAGCCTCGTGCAGAGCCAACTACGCTTGGCGGGGCATGTAGTGCACATGCCCGACCATCGCCTCCCCAAGTTCTATGGTGAACTGACTGCAGAGCATAGCGCACGCGGAGGTCCACGGAAGTGATACAAGGATGCACTTTAAACTGCTCTGAAGGCCTTGACATTAGACATGAATCCTGGGAAGCAGCAGACAGTAACCGAGCCCACAGGCGCTCTATGATACGGAATGGCGCAGCTGTCTGTGAGGCAAATAGATAACAGGCTGCCAAGACAAAACGTCAAGCCAGAGAAGACCGTCAACGGACAAATAGTACACACATGAAACGAATACAACGAAATATTAGAAAAAAACACTTAGATAGCCATTCCTAATCTTGAATATCCCCTTAGGGAAGACAATCTGGTCCGTCTGGGTAACAAAGGGACATGTCTTGCAGCGATTACGACCACATGGCTTGGTGCCCAGATGGGAGGACGGAATAAGCAGACGGCTATGAACCAATAGGTCTCGCAGATTTTTATCCCTCCTGAGTACTAGCCGCAATGTGGTCTACACCATTGTGTGTAAGCGCTGTCCTTTGAAGTACATTTAGAAACGGGGAGGTTACTCTCTTGCCGTATCGCGGAACATGTACGTGCCATTAAGCAAGACAAACAGTGTCCTGTCTCCCGACACTTCAATGGACGGGACCACATGGGCGTCGATGACATGTCTGTCACCCCCTTGGTTTCTTGTACAAACACACCCGACCGGGTCAGTCTGGAGAATAGACTAATCCATGAATATGGGACTCTTACACCACATGAGATCAACGTTGTGTTCGCACTGACAAGCTGATTGATTGGCCACACCCACCCTTTCCTATTTAAGCTCTTACTTTTCTCTCCTTGCTTTATCTCTACTGGACTACTTGGATTTCACCGCAGCTAGTGTTTTTTTCTATTATTTCGTTTTATTCGTTTCATTTGTGTACTATTTGTCCGTTGAAGAAGGCTCTTTGCCGAAACGTTCGCTGTTGTGTTATGTCCTGTCAGGCCTACTAATACCCTGTTTTTATTTTATGCATTTACCTATTTAGTTATGTATGGTAACGTTGATGCTTTGAATAGTTATATAAACATATACATTAGAGTAAATATAGAAAATGTATAGTTTACATCATTTCATAAGCTTGATATTTTAAAATCTATTTTGTCATTAACGTGTTATGCTATACATTCTTTTCAGCTACATTCAAAATAATAATCAAGTAGCATACATAATTAATACCTAGTCCCATATATTTTATTTCTATACTAATAAAAGGCAAAGCCCTAACTCACTGACTGACTCACTGACTAATCACTAATTCTCCAACTTCCTGTGTAGCTAGAAGCATGAAACTTTGGGAAGTTGTTGAGTACACTTCCGCGATGTTAACAGGCAAAAAATATTTAATTCATCACATATTGGGGGCCGGGGTCCCAAATAAAGTTTTTTTTTCCTTAAAAGTGCTTCATAAAAACTGAAAATCACAAATTCTCGTATTTCCCGTGTAGATAGAAGAATGAACCTCTAAGTATTTGATAAGTACACTTCCGCGATGGTAACAAGCGAAAAAAATATTTAAATTATCACTTACTGGGGGCCGGGGGACCAAATGTAGCTTTTTTCTTAAATAAAAAACTGACTCTTCACTAATTCTCCAACTTCCCGAGTAGGTAGAAGCTGAACCCTTGGGAAGTTGTTAAGTATACTCTCACGACGATAATTTGCGTTAAAGAATTTTAAAATTCACACTCATTGGGGCCGGGGGCCAAAAAACGTTTTTTTTCCTAATATGGGCTATATTAAAATTAAACATCACTAATTATCCTATATCGCAAGTAGGTAGAAGAATTAAATTTTATGAAGTTGATGAGTATACTTCCGCTTTGTTAACAGGCAAAAAAGATATTTAAAGTATCTCATACTGGGAGCCGGGGGCCCAAATGCAATTTTGTCCTCATGTGAGCTTTATAAAAACGTAAAATCAATAATTCTAATATTTTCCGTGTAGGTAGAAGCATGAATCTTTGTGTAGTTGTTAAGTAACATTTCGCGATGGTAATATGTAAGAAAATTATATAATTTTTTCCTTACTTGGAGCGGGGGGGGCCGAGTGTAGTTTGTTTCTTATATAAAAAAAACTGTTATCACTAATTCTACAACTTCCCGTGTAAGTAGTAGCATGAAACATTGGGAACTTGCTGAGTACACTCTTATGACGATAATTTGCGAAAAAGAATTATAATCTCATCTCTTTGTTGGCTGGGGGCAAAAACCCATTTTTTTCCTTATATTGGCTATAAAAATCTGACTTAACAGTTATTCCTCATCTTCCCGTGTAGGTAGAAGCATGAAACTTTGGTAAGTTGTTGAGTACCCTCCAGCGATGGTAAGAGGTGTAAAAATAACTTAATTATCACTAACTGGGGGGCCGGGGGCCCAAATGTAGTTTTTGTTTCTTATATGTGCTACATAAAACAGACTCATCAATAAATATCCAATTTCCCGTGTACGTAGGAGAATGAAACGTAGGAGTATATAGCATCGTGTCCCTTATTAGTGTCTCTTATGCAAGCGGAGAGCAAGGCAACAATCCCTACAACATCGAGACCTGGCCCAGTTGGTAAGCGTAGTTGGATAGAAGTTAAGAAAAAAAGGTGTGTGGAGTGGGAACAATGCCTCTTGCGTTCACTTGGTTTGTTCCTTCACAGAATAACTTATGATTCATAGTGTACTGGTTATCACGTACGCGTTGCACGCGGAAAGTCCCGAGTTAAAGCATCAGCGTGAACAATTTATTTGTTTAATTTTTAAAAATGTTTGTGTATGCTTTTTTTCCATTCCTTCATGCTGTTGTTTATGTCCTTTCTCTCACCCCCCCCCCATTATTTGCACTATCTATGATGAGCATGTCTGCGGTGTATGCTACGCCGCAGGTCGTATCTCGTCAAAAATATTTTCATAAAATTTAAAGAAACGCTATAATTTTAATTGATATAAAACAGCTACTGACAACATTTCCTTATAATCATGTTTTTATGATAATACCCGCGCTTTGCTGCGAAAACTTATGATTTCAGTTAGCGTTGATAACCCGCGTAACACCAATTCAAAAAAACTAATTGATTTTAATCTGGATAATGATGGATATACTTGTTTGTTAATATTAGTTAAGCTCGTGTAAAATCAAATGGGGAATAAAATGACATAAAATGGCATAATGGCTGCAGGATATACATATCTCATAAGGTCTGAAGAACTAAATCTAGTTCATTATGGAGATATGTGTCTATATTTATATAATTTTGATTAAAATCTAAAGGTAAATAAAGCTTTAAAAGTCTACGAAAAATTATTTTGGGCCCCAGCCCCAAAGGTACAGACGTTCTGAAGTCATTACCAAAAAGAATTTAATTTTTTTATATCAAATAGGGTCAATAATTCTATCATATTCTAATATTTATATTTATGTAGCTCATAATTAAAAATGGCATTACGGGCCCCAGTCCTTTTTATGGCAGAAACCTTCGCGGGAGCGTACTCAAAAACTTCCCAACGTTTAATGGGCTTGGGATTAATAAAATACTATTAATGCGGCTAAAAAAACCACTAAAATAAGGAAACGGGGGCCCAAACGGTGTAAGATTTAAAGTTTAAAACAACAGTCTATTTCAATTGGGATCATGATAAATATATTTGTTAGTCAATATTTGTATTAAAAAAATCGTGTGAAATCGAATAATTAAAATTTCTTAAAAGTTTACGAAAAAGAAATTAGGAATCCTCGGCTCAAAAAAAAAGGAAAAATATAATTTTAATGCCCAATAGTATTTTAATATAGGCTATCAAGTTTTTATATCCCAAGTTTTATCAAATTCCATTTACACAGTATCCAAAGTTTAAACAACTTTTATTTAGCTCATAGAAGGTGAAACAACTACATTTGGGCCCCCGGCCCCCAGTCAGTGAAATAATTTTTTTTTAAATCCACCTGTTACGATCGCGGGAGGGTACTAAACAACTTCCCAAAGTATCATTCTTCTACCTACCCGAGAATCGGGAAAATTAGTGATGATTCAGTTTTTATATAAGAAAATAAAACTACATTTGGGCCCCGGGGAATGATAATTTAAATTTTTTTATCACCTTTAACCATCGCGGGAGAGTAATCAACAACTTTCCAAAGTTTCATGCTTCTACATACACGGATATTTTATGACATAGTGATGATTCAGTTTTTATATAGATCATATTAGGAAAAAAAAACATTTTTACGGCCGGCCCCCACATGAGTGGGAATTTTAAATGTCTTTTTCGCCAATTATCGTCGTAAAAGTTTGCTCAACAACTTCCCAAAGTTTCATGCTTTTACCTACATGGGAAGTTGGATAATTAGTGATGAGTCAGTGAGTAAGGGCTTTGGATTTTATTAGTATAGATGTGATTCCTAACAGTTCAATAATACATATTTTCAATGTCACTTTTTACAAATTTTAACCATTCACACTTTTATGACATTTATTACGTTCCTACAGAGCAGATTTGTTACAGGAAAAATTATAGACTCAAAGTAGTAGGAAGTACCAAGATTTTAACGAATTAAAAATAATGTTAGTGTCTAGAGACAGGCCAGGCCTAAGGGAATTGGAGGCCCTAGGCGGAGTGAATTTGGTGGCCATAAATGTAATCGAAAAATAAAAAATAAATAATGAAAGATTCTTGTGCGAGACCCCTACAAATGGTGAGTTTATCGGAGGCCCTAGGTGGATGCCAAGATTGCCTTTGCCTACATCCGGCCATAGGCGGATGCCAAGTTTGCATTTGCCTAAATCCGGCCCTAGGCGGATGCCAAGTTTGCCTTTTCCTAAATGCGGCCCTAGGCGGATGCCAAGTTTGCGTTTGCCTAAATCCGATCCTAGACGGATGCCAAGTTTGCCTTTGCCTAAATCCGGCCCTAGGCGGATGCCAAGTTTGCATTTTCCTAAATCCGGCCATAGGCTGATGCCAAGTTTGCCTTTGCCTAAATCCGATCCTAGTTGGATGCCAAGTTTGCCTTTGCCTAAATCCTATCCTAGACGGATGCCAAGTTTGCATTTTCCTAAATCCGATCCTTGACGGATGCCAAGTTTGTCTTTGCCTAAATCCAGCCCTAGACGGATGCCAAGTTTGCCTTTGCCTAAATCCGGTCCTAGGCGGATGCCAAGTTTGCCTTTTCCTAAATCCGATCCTAGACGGATGCCAAGTTTGTCTTTGCCTAAATCCAGCCCTAGACGGATGCCAAGTTTGCCTTTTCCTAAATCCGGTCCTAGGCGGATTCCAAGTTTGTCTATGTCTAAATTCGGCCCTACACGGATGCAAAGTTTGCCTTTGCCTAAATCCGACCCTAGGCGAATGCCAAGTTTGTCAATGTCTAAATCAGGCCCTAGATGGATGCCAAGTTTGTCTTTGCCTAAATCCAGCCCTAGACGGATGCCAAGTTTGCCTTTGCCTAAATCCAACCCTAGACGGATGCCAAGTTTGCCTTTGCCTAAATCCAACCCTAGACGGATGCCATGTTTTCCTTTGCCTAAATCCAGCCCTAGACGGATGCCAAGTTTTCATATGCCTAAATCCGGCATCAAATGATTTCCTCATATCAGATTATTGCGTCACCATAGGTCATGGAATCAAATGGAATTAATGTCAGACAAACATGCAGTAATAAAACTTAGTCAATATGTGCTGAAGTTGTGAAATGTTTAAACCAGTAGTTCCCAATTTTTTTGGCCCATGTACCCCTTTTTATAGTTAAACTTGCCCACGGACCCCCAAGTGAAAAACTACAAAAATGCATATTACAAAAATTACAAATCCTCAAAAAGAAACACTTTGATGAAAAAGTAATTATTGAAATAATAACTTTTGTATAAAGCAAAATTTAAAACAATGACTTGGATGAACGTGGTTAATATTGTATATTTATGTCCTGCTAAATGTTTGTGAGTAGCATCTGGAAGTCCCCACAAGCATTAGTTTCTAGTCGGTTGTTTTGTCATGATGTTCATAATTGCACTGAATTCTTGCTCTACTAAATAGGACGACTGGAAAGCAGTCAAAACCTTATGTGCAATAAACCATAATGCAGGAATATAAAATTGAAATCTGTATGGTTTTTTTTTAAAATAAAAATAAATTTTTAACAATAATTTGAGGTATCCTTGTTCAGACATTGTTTTCATTTCCTCTTTTGTGGATATTTCAATAAGCTTGTCCTGTATTAATATGGATTCATCTGTGTTTGGGATCTAAGTTTGTCCACGGGTAAAAAGGTTCAACTGCCAGTCGGGAATATCCAAGTGAAGAATGTCTTCAAATCTTTGGTTCAGTTATACATGAAGAGCGGTTAATTGTTGACAGTAAAAAAGTAATCTTTATCTCTCCTTTGCAATTTTGAAAGATAAGATTGATAAACTGAGAACTTTCTCCTCTTCCCAAGTTTTGTGTGTACAGAAAAAGCTTAGCAACAAACGCAGATATTACGCTTTTAGTTTTGATTAAATTTAATTTAATCATTTTGTAGTTTTAAATTAGTCTTTAAATTTTGTGCAATAAATTTAAATCAGTGCAATTTTTTGAGTTCATTAAATATTTTAATGAGTTGTTAATTTAATTATTTTTTTTCGAAAGAATGACTTACTTTGGTGGGGGGGGGGTCCCAAGATTTGGGATATTTTGTGACAGGGGGAGGGGGGGGTCCCAAGATTTGTGATAGTTTGTGACGGGGGAAGGTAGTCAAAAATTGTCTAAAATAACGTGACGTACTTTAGGGGGGGGGGTCCCAAGATTTGTGATAGTTTGTGACTGGGGGGGGGGAGGTAGTCAAAATAACGTGACGTGCTTTATGGACGGACCTATATTAATGTATCTTAAATTTATAATATTGGTTAGCTTTTAAAGTAAATTCTCGAAAATGCCTCACAGCTGCCAGACAGTTCTCGTTACGCCGATTAGGACTGGGCACTGTCCAAATAACAACTACCTGCACAAAGCTAAACCCAAATAGAGACCCCGGCTGCCACTTATGTGGCATGGCCGAGGAGATGGTGACACACCTGCTGTCCGAATAGCAGCGATTGGCGCTACGGACATGCCAGGGAGCGTTTGGAAGTTGAACGAATATAGCACCATATATAACCATAATTAAATGTTTTAAAAACCAAATAATCAAAATTGCTTAAAGATATATATATATATATAATATATTAAAGATACTAGCAAAATGCCTTCTTTTCTACGGAAATTAGGATTTCATTTACCGTTGAGAACCCGCGTAAAACAAATTCAAATCACCAATTGATTTCAGTCTGGATCATCATGGATATACTACATACTTCACCGTCTTGTCTGTCTGTCGTGGTCCCGCAGAAAAACAAAAAAGAAAAGTAAAAAAACACTTCTAGTAATCCTATCGAGGTGATAATTTGAATTTTGTTTTCGTATGTTAACATTGTGGGAGGGTACTCAACAACTTCCCAAATTTTCATGCTCCTACTTACACTAAAAATTGGATATTTAATGATGAGTCTGTTTTATATAGCTCATATAAGAAAAAACCTACATTGGGGCCCCCCGCCCAAAAGTTAGTGATAATTTTATAATTTTTAAACCTCTTACCACAGCCGAGGGAACTAAAATAATAATAATAACAATACTATACAACTTTTTAAAGTTTCATGCTTCTACCTAAACGGGAAGATGAGGAATTAGTGTTGATTCAGATTTTTATAGTTCATATAAGGAAAAAAAACTTGTTTGGGCCCCCGGCCACCCAAGAGTGGAAGGTATAAATTCTTTTTCGCCAATTATCGTCATAAGAGTGTATTCACCAAGTTCCCAAGGTTTCATGCTTCTACCTTCACGTGCAGTTGAAAAATTAGTGTTAAGTCAGTTTTAAATGTAAGACAAAAAAAACATTAGGGCCCCCGGCCCCGAGTAAGGGATAATTTATAAATAATTTACTTATTTACTTGGAGACCCGCCGTGCGTTGCAACGATCTCAGTAAAAAGTAATATATATATTGATAAAAAAGAATTTACTTTAAGGGTCACCGGGCCAATCAGTTTAACATATGACGTTCGAAAATCTGTTCATTTTCATTACAAATATATAAATATATTTATCTATATTGCTCAATATCGTGTAAAATTGAAATGGGAAAAAAATATACTAAAAGTTTAGTAATAACACATTTAGGGCTCCTAGCCCCGAGGAAATGGACATTAGGAGTTCAGTGCCTTATAGTAATTTAATATAGGCTCTTAACTTTTTATATACCAAGTTTGCGTCAAAATCCAGTTATTTTCTCATTATCTAACAATTAAACTAATTTTTATTTAGCTAAAATAAGAATAAATACATTAAGGGGCCCCGGGCCCATTTGGCTCAAGAAGTACATTTTGAAAACCTATTCATTTAAATTCAGTTTCAGCATGGATATATTTTGCAACATCGTTAAAAACTGAGTGGGAAATAATATCTTAGAGTATACCAAAAAAAGACATTTCGGCCCCCCGGTCCATTTGATGTAAAATGTAAATTTCCAAATGCTGTTCATTTTGTTTCAGTTTCATCATGGATCTGTTTCTCAAGAACGTTAAAATTAGAATGGCAAATAATATCTCAATCATTTACGAATAAAAGACATTTGGGTCCCCTAGCCCTGAATATGTGGGACCAGGTTTTTATATTCAAAGTTTGGTTAAGATTCATTCATTTACTCAGTAGCTATCACACATACTAATTTGTATATAGCTCATATAAGCAAAAATGGCATTAAGAGCCCTAGTGCCTAATTAGTGCAAGATATCTAGTTCAAAACACTTGTTTATTTCAATCAATTACATAGCGGATATTTTTCTCTATATCTATATAGATCTTTCATACTTGAATGAGAAATACAATCTTAAAATTTTCAGAAAAAAGACAGTTTTTGCCCCCAGCCCGGAAGAAATTAAAATTAGAAATTTTTTGCCCTATAGTATTTCAATATTGACTTCCAAGTTGTTATATACAAAGTTTGGTTAAGATCAATCAATTTACCCAATAGCTAACGCTTAAACTAATTTTTATGTATGTCATATAAAAAAAATCATATTATGAGCCCTTGGTTCTCTATGAGTGTTAACTTTTGCAAAAAACGTTTCCAGTGACGATCCCAGGACCGTACTCAAGAGTTTCATGCCATTTTGATGAATGGTGTAGTCAGCTATAGAGGACATGCATGCATACATACATACATATATACATACATACTTTCATTTTCATATAATTAGATATAAGGTAAAAAATACATTAAGGGGCCCCCGGGCCCATTCGATTCAAGATGTACATTTTGAAAACCTGTTTATTTAAATTCAGTTTCATCATGGATATATTTCTCAAAATCGTTCAAAATAGAATGGCAAATGATATCTCAAAAATATACGAAAAAAGACATTAGTGGCCCCGAGCCCTGAACGATTGAACATTAGACGTGCAGTGGCCTTTTTATTTTAATATGGGCTACCAAGATTGTATATATAAAGTTTGGTTGAGATCGATTCATTTACTCAGTAGCTATCACATAAACTAATTTTTATATAGCTAATATTAGCAAAAATGACATTAAGGGCCCCAGGGCCAAATTAGTACCATCCCAGTAGCGTACTCAAAAGTCTCCAACAGTTTCATGGCGATTGGATGAATGGTTTAGTCACCTATAAAAGACATACATGCATACATACTTTGATTTATATATATATATATATATAGATAAAGCTCATATAATGAAAAAACTACATTTTGGGCCCCCGGCCCCCAGTATCTTATATATATGGAACGAAACCTGTTTAAGAACTTTTCCCATGTAATTTTGTCTATGTGTACCAAATTTAAAGTTATTTGGTTGTCTGGATCTTGAGTTATTAGGGCAAAGAAAGACAACAAATTGGTCTTATATATATAATAACATTTGGGCCCCCGGCCCCCTAGTTAGTGATAATTATTTTTTCCCGACTGCTACCATCGCGGGAGGGTACTCAACAACTTTCCAAAATTCATGTTTCTATCTACAAAGAAAAATGAGGAATTAGTGTTGATTCAGTTTTAGACAGCCCATATAAGGAAAAAAAACGGTTTAGTGGTCCCCGGCCACCCATGAGTGAAAATTTTAAAATTATTTTTTGCCAATTATCGTAATAACAGTTTATTCAGCAAGTTCCCAAAGTTCCATGCTTCTATCTTTACGTGAAGTTGACGACTTGGTGTTGAGTCAGTTTGAAATTTAAGAAAAAAAAACTACATTAGGTCCCCCGGAACCCAGTACGTGATAATTTATATAATTGTTTTACCTGTTACCATCGCCAAATGATACTTTACAACCACCGAAAGTTTCATTCTTCTACCTACACGGGAAATAGGATCATTTTTTATTTTTTATTTTTATAAAGCTTATATAAGGGTAAAATTCATTTTGGGCCCCCGGCCCTTAGTATCTTATATATACGGAAAGACACCTGTTTAAGAACCATTCTTATGTAATATTGCGTACGTGTACCAAATTTCTCGTTATTTGGTTGCCTGGATCATGTGTTATCAGGGAATAGACAGACAACAAATGCGTCTTATTACTCTTATATATATATTTTTTCTTATATACATCCCTATATATATTGCGCCTAAGCGCGTCCGAAGCCGTGTGTGGGGTGCTCGCTATGCGGGGTAACTCCCGAAAATAAAATAAATTATTGAAAACGTAAAATAATAAACAGTTTTGGTGTCGAGATTAACAAGACGGCGTTTCTCGCCATAAAATATTGTGACTTTTACGTCATAGTTCGAGCTCATATTAATTTGTAAAATGGAAACAAAGTAAAAAGAGCCGCGGTTATTTCAATGAAATGTGATTTTTTTTAATGGTACTATCTGTTTGTGTGTTTATGTTTGTGTGTGCAAGTGTGTGAATAAAGTGAGTGTGTGTGTGTCTATGTTGTGAACTAAATGTGATGAAACGGTTTATTTTTATGTGTGGTAATGTTGCGCCTCTAACAAGATTACGTATATCTTTTTTTTTAAATTTTAAATAATTAATATATATTTGCAAATTACATCTTTACACTGTTTTCTTTATGTATTTTCGAGATGTATGTCATCCAGCCGTTCGAAAAATTTATTTGCTTTAATCTTTCTCCAACAGTCTACATTTATGTTCAACGTTAATTTACCTAACGTTCTGTTTACAAACCACAGTCACTGTTTTCTTTAGTATAATATTTTAGCAATATTTATATAGATATACTATTATTTTGTTTATTATCAAATACACAGTATCATTTTACAACTTTTCGTAATATCCTCATATATGCTTAAATTTAAATACTTAATGTATTTGACATTTTAAAAGTTAGTTATAAATAATCAAATACTAACAATGTCTTCAATGCATTAGAGAAAGAAAGCACATGAGTGAAACCAGATACCAAACTCTATAGCTTAGCCACTGTTAATTTTCTTTTTGCATAAATTAAGTTAAACATGCTAGGTAAGTTATATTTATAAATTAAAAAATGCATAAAGCAAGTGATTAGTGATGAAAGCAATGCCAATGATTCTTAGGTGGTAGATTTATTTTCCTTCGGTGCTTAAATAGTTTACACGATTTTTTTTTCTGGAAAGATTGCTCCATAAACTGCCCCAAGGAAATAGAATGAATGAAAAAAAAAGTCGGTACTGTTATAGACGAAAATGGATTATATATAGGAGTTATATGCACGGACCAATGAGTGTGGGTAATAAGTGGAACAGCTATTTTTATATTGAGTACAACTTTATGACCTTTTGAAATGTACCATTTATTGGTCAATAATATCGCCCAACCCTGGATGACATAAACACTATAGCTTAGCAAATGTTTTTATACTTTTGCATATATTAAACTAAATCAGCAGGGTAAATTTTAAGCCCAGACCTTGCGATTCAAAATGTTTTTTTTAAAACAAATAAAACCCATGCACACCTTACTTAAGCATCAAAATTCACATAAATAATATGCTTTTTATGAGTTGGGTGGCACACACTTCGGGTATAAACTGTACGGTTCTTTAAGGTATACATATATTTAGTGTAAAGACATATCGTGGGTATTACGACTCATATATAGGTTCTAGCATCAGAAAGTGCGTGCTCAAGCGAAAAAATACACTAACAGCAACTGATATTTAGACATAACAGCTTGATTTTATTTGAGCAATATTATGCAACGAGGATAAAGTTTTGTATAAAGACTGATTTCAAAGGCAGCTCATGTGGTTTACTAAATGGCAGTTTTCTTTTAAGCTGTATACACTTTCTTGAAAAAATTGTATTTAAATTATTCTGATTTAATATCAAATGCCTACAAATATATGTTATATATTAAGACCATTACCAAATATGTCAAAAGACCATTACCAAATATGTCATTTAATAAGCTAAAAAAAGCTACAATGAAAAAAGGCTTAAATACAAATACAACGAAAAGTAATCATTTTTTTAGTGGAACAAGTATCTGCCAATTTATTGCTTTGTTAATACTAGAAGAAAAGAGTGGGACGTCCTTTCAAAATGACATAATTTATTAGAAAATCAATCTCTATGAATTTTTAAAAAAAACATAGTTTTTATGTTAATATTCGTGTGAAAAGAAGATGCGTATATTAAACCCATAAACCATATTTCCACCCTCCACTAAGCATACATAATCAAATAAATATTATCTTGCTCAAATAATAACTAATTCGTCTTAAACAGAGTTTTACAACTTCTTTTTTACAACACTGGGCCCAATATTACATGCAACTTTAGAAGAAGCTTACAACAACATGGAACTACCAAATTCAATGAACACTTCATACATCACACTTCTACCAAAGAAAGACACAGACAAAACACAGCTTATAAATTACAGGCCCATATCATTACTCAACACAGATTATAAAATTATTACTAAAACATTAGCCAATAAACTAAAACCAAATTTAAATACTCTCATTCATGTCAATCAACAATGCATCATTAAAGGCAGGGACATCAACAACCACAATCATTTAATCAGAGACATTATTCAATATACAAGTGAAAAACAAATTCAAACATGCATATTATCATTAGACTAGGAAAAAGCCTTTGACAGGGTAGACCATGCATACCTTCACAAGATATTACAACACAATAAATTAGGGGAGTATTTTTGTAATTGGGTTAAAATTCTATACAGAACGCCTATCAGCAAACTGATAATAGATAATATAATTTAAAAAAACATTGCAATTAAAAGATCAGTTAGACAAGGGTGTCTTTTATCCCCTTATCTATATATTCTATCATTTGAACCACTTATAGAGAAAATCAGAATGGAGAAAAACATTACAGAAATAGGGATCCCTGGAGCCAGAGATATTAAAGTGATTGCTTATGCAGATGACACGGTATTTGTCCCCACAAACGATAGGTCAATTCACAAAATAATTTCAATTTTTCAAGATTTTGGAAAAGGTAGTGGGTCCAAGAATAATGTAAACAAATCTGAAATTAGGGGGATAGGTAGGTGGCAAGATAGACTAGATTTCCCCTTAGGCATAATTAGAAAGGAGAGGCTTAGAATTTATGGGATCTTTTATTCCGATAATCAAACACAGACAAACACTGAAATATGGAGGGATATTGAACAATCAATTAAATAAATTATTGACAAAAACAAATACACAGTACAGACAATTTTTGGAGCACAATTATAAACACATATGTCATCCCCAAAACAATATATACAGGAACAATATGGGAACCCCCACCAATAATTTTATAAGAAATTAACTCACACATAACTAAATACATATTCCAAGGAACAATACACAATATCAAACAAATAACACTAATACAATCAAAGCTAAATAGAGGAATAAAATTGCAAGACATACAAAAAAAATACAAGCACTCAGAATAAAATGTAAAGGACAAGCCATTAAAAAACGATCAGAAAATACATTCACACATTATTACTTAGGAATCAGAATAGGACATTTAATAGCAATTGATAACAGCATTGAAAATTACATGGGTACAAATCAATCACAATTTCATACAGCATGCATCAAAGCAATAAATAGCAATGAAGAAGTGTTACACAAAACAACCAAAGAAATATATACACATTTAATAATAAGAAAAACCCGTAAAAATCCAAGTTTTTGACTATAAATCCTTTATGTACGAGAAGTAATTAAAAGAATGTTCATTATAATACGCAGCGCCAGACCATCCAGAAATACAAAATTGCAGTTGTGTCGTAAAACATGTTTAATATAATGCGCACCGATCAGGAATATGTTTATAAAAAGAGCTGTCAATAAAATACGCACCTTATTGCGCGACAGAAAGGTTGTTCAATATAATACGCACCGCGACGCTCTATCTCAAAAAATAGCATGATACATAGGAATAAATAAAATAATCTAAAAAATCAATAATTTAATTACGGTACATGCGATCGATCTGAAATTTTGATACATTGTTTTTATCATCGGTACGAAACTGCCTGCAAAATTTCAGCTCGCTATCTTGCGAGCAAGTGGGTTAAAAATCGATCAAAAGTTTTGGCGACAAGCAAGCAAGCAAGCAAGCAAGCAAGGTCGGTCGGTCGGCCGCAGACACCACGAGTTAATATAAAGGATTTAAAAAGACAAGCAATACCTCTAAACAATAGAATTAAATGGACACAAGTTTATGGAATTACAAACACTGAGGAAACTTTAAAAAATACACATATCAAAGAAATATCTAATAAAGAAAAAGAAATAACATACAAGCTAATTTACAATACAACACCAGTCTCATCAAGAAATTGTAAAGACAGAGGTGCAAGAATAGGCTGTCCACTCTGTAGGTCAGGAGCTGATGAGACAGAACAACATTTATATCTCACATGCAATACAATTTTACAAACTAAAAACACACTCCAACAATATTTTTTTTACCTCTATTTATTTTACTAAACACCTCACAAGCGCCCGTCCAACGTTTTAAAAACATTGTGATGTGGTCAAGGGGGGAACTCGCGAATGTCAAAAAAAAACGGCGGTACAGATGCTTTTATATAGACTAGAGATAAACTAAAAAGTTCAATAATTTAATAACGGTACATGCGATCGATCTAAAAATTTTATACAATGCATTGTCATCCACGATCTATATGTGGTAAAATTTTCAGATCTCTTGGACTATCAGAAGTGGTTCAATTTTACGTTGACAAATTTGAAAAAATCTTGGACAATGCCACAGGAACGAAAGCGAGTTAATAAAACGTGGTTAAAAAGAGGTCGTCATCCACTTTATCAGCACTTAGAAATAGAATAACCTCTTTATTTAATTTTATAAAATATGACTGTAAATATATACGAGCGCAATGCCCGTGCTATGCTACAGGGGAAGAACACTACAAATAACTATATTTCGTTTTTGGGTCTTAAATTCCCCTTTAAAAAGTTATCATCATCATCATGTGTCCTTTGAGTTACTTGTGGAACATAGGGCCTCTGTCAAAACTCGCCACTCTACACGGTCCCTTGCCAGTCGCTTCAATTCTTCGCAGCTCCTTCCAGCCTCGTCCAACATGCTCCGTCTCCATGTACGCTTGGTTCTTCCTCGTTATCGTTTGCCTTGGGGGTTCCAATATAAGGCCTGCCTAGACCTGCTGTTATCTTTCCTGAGGGTGTGTCCAATCCATCTCCACTTTCTTTCCATGATTTTTTGTTCTACTGTTCTTTTTCGACACCTCTCCCACAGCTTGGAGTTTTCGACATTATCGAAACATTTTATTTTCAGAATATTTCTCAGGCATCTGTTAACAAAGGTCTGGAGTCTATTTTTTGTTGTCTCTGTCGTCCGCCATGTTTCGGATCAATAGAGTAGGGCCGTTTTACCATTGGTGTTAAAGATCCTACTTTTGTTTTGACAGAGATGTGTGTAGATCTCCAGACCTGTTTCAGATTGGCAAAGCCTGTCGCGCTAAATTTATGCTTCGTTCGATGTCCTCATCTGTTCCCCCTGATACACTGAAAAAGTTATAGATACGTATGAACGCTTCAGAAAATGTGTATAGTGATAAATAAAAAAAAACTTCTCCATAAAAATCACGATATGTGTATCGAGACAATAGAAAGTATGATGAATTTAAATATTACCCATCAATTATGGTATTTCTGCTTTAATAACGCATGCTTTTCTCTATATACTCTACCATAATAACAAAGGCCCTTAATAGTTACAAAACTCTAATGGGCAAGGCTCAATATCTTTTCACACTATTCATAAAACGAAAACAATATCTTTCCATATGATTCCTTTACCGTAAAATAAGGCTTTCCAAATCACCCATTCTATGTTATAGCATGACGTTAGTTCAAGACGATTAGGATATTTTTTGAGCCAAATAATATTTATGTGAATATTGAGTCCTAGGGGAGGATGGAAAATAAGTGTTTTTTTAAAGACACCTTTTATTTTCACATGAATAATACCATAAAAATAATGTTGAGATATTGATCTTCTAATAAATTATTATGTCAATTAAAATGGCTTCCCGCTTTTCATTTAAGTACCAACAAAGCACTAAATTGGCAGATACATGTTCCACTAAAATAAACGGATTATTTTCTTTGTATTGCTATCTTTTTTTTTCTGCATTGTATCTTTTTCAGATTATAAAATGACAATTTTTTAATCTCTAATATATAACATTTACTATGTAGGGATTAGATTTTAAATCAGAATGGTTAAAAAACACTTTTTTCAAGAAAGTGTATAGAGTTTAAAAGAAAACTGCCATTTATTGAACGCCATGATATGCCTTTGTATCAGTCTTTATACGAAACTTTATTCTTGTTGTATAATTTTGCTGTAATAAATCATTTTGCTCTAGTAAAATCATTTTGCTCTAGTAAAATCATAACAGCTTGTAAACAAAATGAGTGTGTATTTGCGACAGAACACGCACTTTCTGATGCTAGATACTATATATACGTCGTAATACCCCGTGGTTATTTCTTTACACTAACTATATTTACACCTTAAACAACAGTACAGTTTTTACCCGAAGCGTCTGCTTTGCAACCGCATTGTTCTAGAAATCTATACCCATTTTTAAATGGACGCTTCATCATTCGTTAGCTCTTAAGATTAATTTTTTCATGGGAAAAGCTCTCCAAAACATTATTTCTATGTCCAGTCTAAGCATGACCTTAGTCAAACGAATAGGATATTTTTTAAAATGATACATATATTATTTAAGTGAATATTGATGCTTAAGTAATGTGTCTATGGGGTTTATTTGTTTTATAGAAACACATTGAAATGCAAGGTTTTGGCTTAAATATTACCCTGCTTGTTTAGTTTAAGTTATGCAAAATGTATAACATACAGTTGCTAAGCTATAGTGTTTATGCCACCCAGGTTTGAGCGATATTATTGACTCCTGTCCCCACAAATGAAAAGTAAATTTCAAAAGGTCACAAAAAGTTGCCGCTCAATATAAAAATAACTGTTCCACTTATCAGCTATCCTCTTACGACCGTACATATATATAACCCTTAATATATAACCCTTAATATATAACCCTTAATATATAACCCTTAATATATAACCCTTAATATATAACCCTTAATATATAACCCTTAATATATAACCCTTAATATATAACCCTTAATATATAACCCTTAATATATAACCCTTAATATATAACCCTTAATATATAACCCTTAATATATAACCCTTAATATATAACCCTTAATATATAACCCTTAATATATAACCCTTAATATATAACCCTTAATATATAACCCTTAATATATAACCCTTAATATATAACCCTTAATATATAACCCTTAATATATAACCCTTAATATATAACCCTTAATATATAACCCTTAATATATAACCCTTAATATATAACCCTTAATATATAACCCTTAATATATAACCCTTAATATATAACCCTTAATATATAACCCTTAATATATAACCCTTAATATATAACCCTTAATATATAACCCTTAATATGTAACCCAGTGGCGTAGCGAGGGGGGGGGCAGGGGGGGACATATGTCCCTGGGCGCCACATTAAGGGGCGCCAAAATGAGTATTAAAACTCATTATTTAATTGTGTTTTGATGTAAACTAATGTATCTCAAATACGTTTGCAAGTTTGAATTTTGGAGCTCCGAAAATATATTCATTACAAATCAGTTGGCAAGCATGATTTTGTCGCCCCCATTGAGAGTTACGGGGCGCCATTCTACTCATAAATAAATGACACACCCACAATGTAGGATTGCTGATGGCGATTTAAAAATAACTGGTAGAGACTGGGAGTGAGAGTAGGGGAGCAGTAAGAGACAAAGGCGATTCTATTAATAGAACAGACAGAGACGACACTAAAAGCAACCAAAATGATCAAGACAAGAAAAAGGAGTGGCTTAAAGCAGTAGTTCTCAACCTGTGGTCGGTGGACAACTAGTTGTCCGCGAAGATGTGCCAGGTGGTCCGCAAGCAAAGCATGAAATTTATGCACTGTATGATTCATCATGTACGACTAACGAGTAAAAAAATTAAGGCTGACTTAAAATATATTTTTGATCTGGGCTAAATAGTTTTTAAATTTTATCAAGGCTCGTCTATTAAATTCTCATTTCTTTGCTTTCTTATGTTCGAATATGAATCTTGAACATTAACAGTTACTGATGTATACTGAAATTTGCTGGTTATAAGACTGTTTGAATTACGTGATGACGCAAGAGAGTTTCTTGTAGAAAAAACCTCAAAGCTTGTTGATCATTTGAACCATAGCTTATGGGTGGCTGTTCTGGCTTATTTGGCTGAAACTTTTGAAGAACTCAATAAACTTAACTCAACTCGGCAAGGAAAGCAGACACATTATATTACTCTCAGTGATAAAGTGTCTGCTTTTACGAAAAAGCTTGATCTTTGGAAAAGAAGATCATTTCAAGGTAACTTTGAGATGCTTGATCAATTATAGGAAATCACCGAGAAACCATAAAATGTTGAAATAAATAAACAACTGTTGACAAATTTGATTTCTGGTCATATTCGATCAATGCAGGGCCAATTTTAATTCTACTTTGGTGATTTTTAACGTTCAGTGGTTTTTCGTGGGTTTCCAGTCCTAATCTCGCACACATTGTCTAATCAAATAAAATTACCAACATCGAAATTAAACCAATTCATTGAACTGACTAGCGATACCACTTTGAATATGTTGCATCAGAAAGTGGTCTTAATGAAATTTTGGAGTACTCCGAACTGTCTCAGATAGCTTTTAAAATAATTTTACCCTTTGCAACTTTGTGAAAGTGGATTTTCTGCATTGCTTACAATAAAACCAAAACATCGTTCGTACTAAATAAACTAATATAGCAGTGTTTTTAATACAAAACTACTGTTTATGACTTAAAGTTTTTTTGTATAGATAGCAAGTAGAATTAAATAAGAAGACTATGAGACTAAATTAAATGACATTAGTTCTTTACAAAAGAAAGCCATTACAATATTGTTTTTCGAGCACGCAAAACGTAGCATATTAGCATAGTTTTACTAACTAACATGTGTACTACTTATAGCTAGCAATAATCTTCTGTATAGAAGGAGCGTGTGCAACAGATACGATATACACAGTATAATTATATTTAACTTTCCAGCTCAGCAGTAGCATAATTTTTAGTAGTGGTCCGTAGCTAAGACACACATTTTTCAAGTGGTCCTTGAATCTCAAAAGGTTGAGAACCACTGGCTTACAGAACGTCTCTTCTCTAAGGGGATTATTTGGGTATGTCAAAACAAGTTGGATACCTTTTATATGAAGCATCAGACACCGCCTCTCTTTCCTGTCTCTCTGTGATCAAACTTGATCAGTATGATCCACTGTTAGAAAAGCACTTACAAGATTCCCGAGAAAATCAAGGTTCAGTATCTTATTTATACAGGAAATCCAAAATGAATGTATCCACTTACTTACATCCACTGTAAGGAATCAGCCGTTGAGTGAAATCAGAAAAAAAAAGTACTACGGTATCTTACTTGACTCAAAACCCGATCTAAGACGCCGGGAATAGCTTTCTCAAGTCATCAGATTTGTGGATGTGGATTTTAAAACTAAAAAAGAAACCATCAAAGAATCATTTTTAGGTTTTATCCAGATACATTCCAAAGACGCAGCAAGCATTGAAAGAGTTATCGTGGAGAAACTAGAATCTAATAACATACCTCTAGCCGACTATCGGTCACAATGTTATGACAATGCTGCTGTAATGACTGGGCATATATCCGGCCTTTAACACCGAATATGTGCCAGAAATCACAGAGCATTGTTCATCAGCTGTGATAACCACAGCTTAAACTTACCAAGAGTACACTCAGCTAAACAGGATCCAGTTGTTATCATGTTTTTGGAACAGTTGAAAGTATACATTTTTGTTTTCTCTCGTTCAACAACTCGTTTGGAAGAATTAAAAAGAGTTGTGCCAATCACAGTGAAGAGGAAGTCTGAAACACGTTGGAGTGCACGATCAGAAGCTGTTAAAGCAATTTATGAAGGACTAGATTTCACTAGATGAACTGGTAGAGCTGTTAGAAAAATTCTCAAAACATACAAATATGACGATTGACTTTAGAAGTGATGCAAAAACTTTGCTGGCAGGTATATTAAACTTTAAATTCCTAGTTTTGTTAAACTTCTGGAACATTATACTTGGGGAAATTGATCGTGTCCAGAAATGGTTGCAGAATCCTACTGCGAACTTCAAGGAAGCAGCATCTGATCTTGAATGACTTGTGCACATAAATCAGAGACTGAAAAATGCTTCTCAGTACCCGGACTGAAGTTCTACCGGAAACTCCTTTGGATGTTCTTGGTTTTATTGTTTCATTTGGAGATGACGTATTTCCGAGTCAAGCGCATTTCACTTCAAATACTTCTAACAATTGCTGTTTCAACTGAAAGCTGTGAGTGGTCCTTCAGCAAACTGAAGCTTATTTTGTCTTATTTACGTGCTTCAATTGGAAAAGATAGTCCCAGTGATCTTGCACTCCTTAGCATCGAAAGAGAAACACTTGAGAATATTAATTTTGACAACTTGATTGACGAGTTTGCGACAATCAAATTAAATCAAGGAGAATCAATTTTTTGTAGACTATGTCTAATCGTATAATTAGTAGAGTATTTTTGTTTTCAAATAAATTGTTTACAATTGTATAGAGAATTATTAGTCTGTATTCTATTTCATTAAAATACGAGAAGCTTCGAAAATGAACTATATAAACAGAACAATTTCAAATTTTTCTTAGGGGCTCAATGAGCCCCCAGAACCTTTCGGTCCGACAAGGGGCGCCGATTTTGTGTCATGTCCCCGGGCGCACATGACCCTAGCTACGCCACTGATGTAACCCTTAATATATAACCCTTAATATATAACCCTTAATATATAACCCTTAATATATAACCCTTAATATATAACCCTTAATATATAACCCTTAATATATAACCCATTTTCGACTTTAACAGTAAATCATTTTTTTTTCAATTATTATATTCCTTTGTTGCAGTTTATGGAGCAATCGTTCTAGAAAAAAAATCACGTATACTTTTTAAGCACCTGAGGTAAGTAAGTCTCCAACCTAACAAACATTGACATTTTTAAATCCCTTATATTAACTTCGAAATCTTGTCTCTCTCTGTGTCTGTCGTCATCTTTTCGTACGTCGGTCAGTCGGGCGGAAAAACGCAAGTAAAAAATGACCCACTTTCCATGATGCCATCAATCTGAACTTTAGCATATAGACTTGTGTCACCCAACAATGCATCGTATCAAAATTTCAGATCGATCGAACGTACCGTAATTAAATTAATGCATTTTTAGTTTTTCTCTATACGACAAATGTAATTCAATTTCACGGTTTTTTTTTCTTTTCACATGACAGTTCAGTTCGCCCGTTGAAACCACATCGTCGATGTACCGGCGTTCTTTTGTTTACATTTTTCGTGTCACGCTGAGCTCGGTCAAGCGACTGGTGACCAGACATTTCCCCTCTCCCCCCCCCCGAATTATAAAGCAAAGGGGAGTTAAGACGGATTCAGTCTGTAAATGTTTGTCGCGTTTGAACATAATCAATACTGTTAGTTATGTCTCATATATAAGGGATTTATAGTAAAAAACTTTGTTTTTAAGGGGTTGTTGTTTTTTCTTTACTAATCACTGTCTTCATTCATCAAATACCGTTCGGTGTGCATTTTCTATTTCTTAGTTTCATTTTAGGCAATTTAATTTTGTTATTTGCCTGCATAAAGTTGACTGATTTATCAGAACATTATACCAGCTTGCAAAATAATTTTTTTCTGATGCTAAAACCGATAATATATTACAATTAAGAAAACAGTGTCAAGTCGTAATTTCAAACAAATTATATGAATGGTTTAATAAGATAACTACCGGTAGTCTAGTTAGAGGCGCAACATTAGCAGACATAGAAATAAACAAAACACACACGCGCCCGACCTACCCCACACACTCACTTGCACCAATAGACAACTCTACAGTTATTAACCGAAGCACATACCATGCCATTGCATTATTCTAGCACTATCCCATATATATTTTTAAAAATATTTTTATTGTAAAATTGTATCATTCTTCTACCCGTTATCCACAAAATCGATTCCTTTACAGTTTATGCATGACCTTAGTTCAGGACAAATTAGATATGTTTTTATTTAGCTATATAATACTTATGTGAATATTGATGCCTAGGATAGAGGGTTTGTGAATATAGCTTATTTTTTAAAATACCCACATTGAGTCGCAAGGTTTGGGCTAAAAATTTACCCTGCTTAATCTATGCAAAAAGGCTATTATCAGTGACTAAGAAATAGTGTTGCTGCCACCCAGGGTTCGGTGATATTATTAACTCCTGACCCTAGAAATAAAAAGCACCCTTCAAATAGTTCTCAAAGTTGCCCTCTTTATAAAAATAACTATTCCGCTTATTACAACAGTGTATATAACTCTTTTACATATTCCATTTTCTTATTTAAAATCCCTGAGCGTTTACTTTCAATACAACTTTCCTTATTGTCAGTTTATAGAGCAATCGATCCTAATCACTCACTTGTATTATGTAAGCACCAAAGGTAAATACAACTTATTCCCATCAAACATTTGCCATTGTTTTTATTACAAATCACTTGTTAAATGCACCAAATACGGTTCCGTGTGCATTTTATAATTTAAATTTTATGGAATTTTAATTTTGCTTTAAGAGCGTATAAAATTTGCTTCCGTCCAAAAATATACGTAGGTAAAAGTTCACCCATAGTTATGCTTAAAAGAATGTTAACAGTGGCTAAGATAAAATTAAAGTACCCTTGTTAGGGTCTCATTTGTTGGTGGGTTATTGCTTGCTCGCCGCCGCATGCACACAAGAAATGACACCAGATTTGGGTACAAGTCACTGTTTATTCTGCTATGTACAATTGTATAAACTGGCGGTACCGCCTAGACATCCAATACATCTATCTGCAAATGGCTTAATATTCGAGCATGCCCTCGGTCCGACTCGACCATCCTGGGCTCACGCTCAAGTCCTCTTACAGCCACACGTATACACACGAAGTCTCTAAGTCCGACTCGGTCCGAGTCCACTCCGTGTTACTATCACTACCCGGTCTATCACAGACCGTTCCGTCTCCACAACTCTGCTCCAACTAACTAACTCCACTCAGCTCGTCCCTTTTAACCCCCCCAAACTGGTCTCGATTGACCCTGGCGTGTCCTCTGTCATACCCCGTGTGCCCAGAAGTTAGCTCAGACATGACTAGACCTTATTCCCGTGACAGGAGTTCATACCAGTCAACAAACATTCACTCACAGTGATTCTCATACTCCTGACATGTCCCCCCTCTTCCCTTAGATTCTACTACCGTGTAGAATCTTCTATTTACAACATCCATACACACAAAAAAAAACAAAGTCAGGGTATGGAATCACTGTCCTTTTGCACCCACTCACAACATATCTTGAAAATCACGAAAATTCTCAAAGCATCTTCATCATCATAAATAGTCAATGCATCAATGCATAATATATATCATAATCATCAATATCAAAATCATCAATATTTCTAATAATTATCAACAACATTCCCTTCATCATCAAAATGACAAACATTATTTTCAGCAGAACATATCAACAATACATATCCTTATCAAGAATGTCCTGATTATCTCCAGGGCGAAACATTTCTTATATCATTACCCCAATGGCCATGACCCTCAAAATACGTCATCAATACCCAGTATAGTACTGGTACCCAGGACACATCAATACATGTTATAAAAAAATGACACGAGGTCACCTGGACCCCGCAAGTTCTAACAAAAACACCTTATTATCTCTTATCATAGTTATAAACAAAAAACAAAAAAAATCTTGAAAAAGAAATCATAGTTAACACAACAACCAAATCATCATCATAACAAATATCATATTCATGTACATCAATACACAGGCCCAAAAAAATTATAACATTGAAAAAAAAATCATAGCCATTGTATTTGAGGGTGGGATATTAAGTTTGTCCTTAACTCGTGTTAAAGTAACTTTGACCTCAATTGGATTGTACTAGTTGACCCCTCGCGGTCCCCCTTGTGTCTATTAATACACTTGTGTAACTGAGTCATGTTGCCCTGCTATGAAGGTCGTAATCGTCGCCTGTGTTCCTCAATTCAAAACAGAACACTGCTGATCACGTGTCCTTGTCTGTTTATTCCCGTGTAGTCATATCTGACCGTTTCTATGTCACTGTCTTTCCTTATTGCCTCCCCTCCAGTCTAGACAAACAATCCGCTATGACATTTTCTTCGCCCTTGATGTACTGGACATCAAACTTAAACTCCTGGAGTATTAGTGACCACCTTGTTATTCTCGAGTTGGTGTACGTTGTTGTATTCAAATATTTTAATGCTTGGTGGTCGCATTGTAGGATAAACTGTGACCCTAGTAAATAATATGATAATTTTTGGACAGCCCATATTATTGCTAAACATTCTCTCTCGATAGTGGAATATCTCGTTTCTCTTTCCATCAATTTCCTACTTATAAATTTGACTGGGTGTAGAGTGTTGTTTCTGGATTGTAACAAGCACGCCCCTATACCTTTCATCGACGCGTCTGTTCTCACTATAAATGTTCTGTTATTGTCAGGTAATATTAATATGGGCTCGCTACTCAGTCACTTCTGGATTCTGTCTAGCGACTGTTGGCATTCATTTGTCCAGCGGATCTTGTTTGGTTGACCTTTTCTTGTAAGGTCTGTTAGGGGTGCCGTTAGGGTTGAAAAGTTTGGTATAAATTTGTTGTAGTATGATATGAGACCCACTAAACTTCTAACCTGTTTTTTTGTGGTAGGCCTCTCTAGTTTCAAAACTTTCTGTACGTTATCACTCTCGGGTTTCAGTAGTCCTCCTCCTATTCTGTGTCCCAAAAAATTAATGGACTTTATCCCGATCTCCATTTTCCCTGGTTTTACTGTAAATCCCGCTTCTTTCAGGGTTTCAAAAACTTGCCTAAGTGTCTTGATGTGTGTCTGCCAGTCCTCTGTATGCACACATATGTCATCAAAGTACGTCTCTACCTTATCTAAGTGACCGAAGAGTTTCCTCATTATTCTGTTAAATGTTGCCGGGGCAGTTGATAGTCCGAAGGGCATGTATTTAAATTGATATAGGGCATCGGGCCCTTGGAACGCTGTATATTCCTGGCTATCTTTTTGCAGGGGTATTTGCCAGTAGCCCTTGGTTAAATCTAACTTACTGAAATATCTTGAATGTGTCATGTTGTTCAGTATATCCTCTGGGTTTGGGATGACTTCAGCTACGGTTCTCGTTATCTTATTCAGTTTTCTGTAGTCGACGCACGTGCGTACTGAGCCATCTTTCTTTTTTATCAGGACTAAGGGCGAAGAATAGGGTGATTTTGATTCTTCTATGATCCCCAACTTTAACATTAGATTGATCTCTTCTTTTAATTTCCCTGCCATGTGTGACGGGATTGTGTACGGTTTTAAGTTTATTGGCTTCTTGTTCACGAGTTTGATTATATGTTCGCCTACTGTTGTTTTCCCTGGGGTGTCGGAGATCACCTCTGTGAATTCTTCTACCATCTTTTTTATTTCATCTTTTTGTGCTCTCTCTAAGTCATTATTAATATCTAGCTCAGAGTGCTTGTCTTTTACCTCTATTGTGGGTACAACAAATTCTTCCCCCTCTCCGTTGTCCTCAGTTATTACTACTGCTGCCCCGCCGTGCGTAATGTTCTCATTGTTATCAACCCCGATGCTCTGACGATTTCTCTCCATAAACCTGGTTACTCTGTTGAGGTGGTAAATTTTTTTCCGATTTCCCTTTTTTATCTCCACATTGTATTTTGAAAGTACTTTGGTCACTTCATAAGGGCCCTCTGAATATAATGCCAATTTTTTCCCTCTTTTCGGATTTAGGAGTAATACTTTGTCTCCTACATGAATGTCTCTCTTTACTGTCTGTCGGTCATAGTACGTCTTATTCTTGACCGTCTGTGCTACTGTGTTCGCTCTCGCCTTTTCCAGCCCTGTTTTTAATTTATTTCTTAATTCAATAATATAATCGTACGTACTATTTATCTCATCTGCGGTGCTTTCATGTGTAAATATAGTTCTCAATATTGCCATCGGCCCTCTCACCTTCCTGCCGAACATTAACTCATAAGGTGAGATTAATGTGGTTTCATTGGGAACTTCCCTATATGCGAATAGCACCGACTGTAATACAGTATCCCAGTTATCTAACCCTTCTGTAACTACTTTCCGTAGCATCGTCTTTAGTGTTCCATTTAATCTTTCCACCATTCCATTGGACTGGGGATGATAAATGGATGAGTGGCTGATCTTGATGTTAAGCATTTTGCACACCTGCACGTACAATTCAGACGAGAATTGGGGTCCGTTGTCCGACAAAATTTCCTCAGGGAATCCCATTCTAGTGAAGATTGAGTATAAAGCTTCACATATGTCCTCTTCAGTGACTTTCTTTAAAGGTACTGCCTCCGGCCACCGGGTAGCCATATCAATTAGCGTCAGGATGTACCTATTCCTGTTATTGGTCATTGGTAGAGGTCCCACTATGTCTATCGCAACTTTCTTAAATGGTGCTCCAATTATTTGCATGTACCCGAGTTCTATCGGCTTAATCTTCCCTGGCGGTCGAGCCTTCTGGCATATTGGACATGTCTTAACATATTCCGTGATGTCTTTGTTCATTTTTGGCCAAAAAAACTCTGACGTTATGATATGTTTTGTTTTCCTGACTGACCTATGTCCCGCTAGTGCTGATTCGTGTGCATTCTGGAGGATAATCCCCCGACTCTCAAACGGAATTACTAGTTTGTCATCGATCTTGTTGTTCGTATTGTTTGTAAATTTCCTATATAAATAACCATTTCTCATATGAAATGTAATTTTCCCTTGCTTTGTTTGCTCTACTTCTTTATTCTTAGCTTTCTCCCAGTACTTTCCTAGTTATGGGTCCTTTTCTTGTTCCCACTTCACGTTTTTATTTTCCGGTATTATTGACATTTTGTTATTGGCTATTTCTGTATTTAGTACATTTTCGTTGTCTCTCTTCCTTTGTGCTCTTGTTATGACATTCCCATGGTGGCGGACCGCCTCTCTATCTTCCCCCACATTTCCTATTATGAGGTCCGCCACTGGGTCGTCGAATAGTGCCGCTAGCACTACCCCTTTTACATACTGAGTATCGATTTCGATATACGCTGTCGGGTATTCTATAACTGCTCCATCTATCAGTCGTAGTTTATAAGTTGTATTTGTTATCTGATGTCTATTAACTAAACTTTTCCTGCACCCGATGATGGTACAGCCTGTGTCTCGGAGTACGGATACTTCTTTCCCCCCTAATTTTCCTCTTTCTAAGTATAATACCCCTGTCGATTTTCTTTCGATGTCTTCTGCGATGTTTATGTAGTGTACATTCCTTGTTTGTGGCCTCAACTTATTTTTATTATTGCGTCCTACCCCCATTCTTCCCCGTTCGCCATTCTGCCTTCCTAGTCACTTCATATTATATCTCTGTGGAGGGTCTCTCGCGTACTCTCGCCTACCCCTGTATATTTCAGTTCCCGCCTGTGTCCCCTCTCTATTTCCCTGTTTTCGAGGGCAGTTATTTTTCCAGTGTCCCTCTCGACCACATACAAAACAGCCCCCTAGTTCTCTATTTAGTCTCCCCTCTGCTGACCTCCTTCTGGTTCTGTTCTGAACTCCCCACTTTGCTACCCCCCCGGCTTGAAAACTTGTTCTGCTACTATTTGTCACTATGTCTTGCCCTGAAGCTTTGATTGTGTCTATCTGGGTCAACACACTTTCACAACTTGTTGGTTTGTTTAATAAAACAGTTTTCAGTATCTCGGGGTTCATGTTTGTGAGTAATTTATTTCTGCACACCAGGTCTCGTAGCCCCTCGTACGACCTGTCCGTCCCTGTACTGGCAACCCAGTTGTCTAGACTCCTTGCTAATACTGAGTGGTATTCCCTGAAGTTATCCCCCTGCGGCCTAAGGTTGTTCCACTTCCCTCTATATTTTTCGGAACTATACCCTGCATGGGTCAATATCAGTGCCTTGACGGCGTCATAGTCATGGTATTTTTTTCTGACATCCTCTGTTAGTAGGAATGCCTGAAGGTCCCCCGTTACTCGGACCTGCAGTTCGGCTAGCCATTCTTCCTTAGGCACCTTATTTTGCTGGGCTATGTGTTCAAAGTTGTCAATGTACTCGTCAAGCTCGTTACTTTTTTCATATTTTAGTAGATTTTTCAGTAAATGATAGTTTCTGTTTTTATCAGTTTTGCCCCCCGGTACACCTTCATTGTTTTTGTATTTCTCGGTTTCTAATCTAATTTTCTCTATTTCCATTTCATGCTTCCTAATCCCGGACGGGCCCCCATGTTAGGGTCTCATTTGTTGGTGGGTTATTGCTTGCTCGCCGCCGCATGCACACAAGAAATGACACCAGATTTGGGTACAAGTCACTGTTTATTCTGCTATGTACAATTGTATAAACTGGCGGTACCGCCTAGACATCCAATACATCTATCTGCAAATGGCTTAATATTCGAGCATGCCTTCGGTCCGACTCGACCATCCTGGGCTCACGCTCAAGTCCTCTTACAGCCACACGTATACACACGAAGTCTCTAAGTCCGACTCGGTCCGAGTCCACTCCGTGTTACTATCACTACCCGGTCTATCACAGACCGTTCCGTCTCCACAACTCTGCTCCAACTAACTAACTCCACTCAGCTCGTCCCTTTTAACCCCCCCAAACTGGTCTCGATTGACCCTGGCGTGTCCTCTGTCATACCCCGTGTGCCCAGAAGTTAGCTCAGACATGACTAGACCTTATTCCCGTGACAGGAGTTCATACCAGTCAACAAACATTCACTCACAGTGATTCTCATACCCCTGACAACCCTTCAAAAATTCACAAAGGTTTCCTCGATATCAAAATAAATGTACCGCCAATTAACCCCAGTGGATATTATAACTATACATAATCCAATTTCTTCTTAGAGAGACGTGGTAAGTTCTTTTCAATCTTTATTTTCATTTTTAGCAATCTATAAATGGAGCAATAAATAAATATTTAAAAGGCTTTAAAAAAATAAAAAAGCAAACAAATGTTTTTTTTTAAATAAATAAAAACGATATTAAGGGCCCCGGGTCTAAAATGAGTGATACTTTGAATTTCCTTATTGCGGGGGTACGTTTGCTAAAACACGACACTTGGGCCCCCAGCCCCTAAGGAATGGAAACTTAGGAGTTAAGTGCCCTATAGTAATTTAATATAGGCTCTTAAGTATTTATATACCAATGTTGGTCAAGATCCATTTTCTCATTATCTAATGTTTAACTAATTTTTACATATATATTATAGGAAAAAAGCGATATGAAGGGGCCCCCGAATATGTTCGGTGCAAGATTTTATAATCGTAACGCCTGTTCATTTTAATTTATTTCATAATGCATACAGTTATTTATAGTTCTCAAGATCATTAAAAAAAATATTTCTTAGAATGTATTCCCTTTTACCGAGATCGTTGCAAATTTCTGGAATAATCTTTGAAAGCATACTTTGACGAATCTTGTATTACAAGCCTAAGTCCTGAAAGGATGATCCTATTGTAACAAAGATAGAAGAAATCAATAAAAAATACAATAAGTCAAAACATGAATTTAACACAGGACTGCCATTGCCAACATATATTGTGCGGTTTATGTAAATAAACGAACAAAAATTAAAATGAGAGTATTAAATCTAATGTGTACAATTACAATATTCAGTACATAGTCACGTTTTTTTTCTCTTTTTTTATAACAATTTTTCTTTTACCACTCAAATAGTCTCTTCCTCCTCCACCATCTGACCGACCTCGCAAAGCAGTTTATTTAGAATACCCCCAACGGACCTTAGAGTCTTTGAGGGAAAATTGTGTATACCATTAGTTAAATATTGTGGAGATCTTACTCACGGTTAGTAGCATTCAAATAGACATCTGGTCCTTTGAAGTTACCCGTGGCCACCGGAGGTTGGCCAGAAGACGTTAATGGGTATTCTGGTGTTAACTGGCCTGGTCAGGAGATTCTGCGATGGAAGGAGTAGCCGACCACGAGACTGGGCGAAGGTGTCAAATCTGCCCAGTGGTAGGTTGACCGGAGGCGCAGGTGGTCTGGGTAGGGGTAGGTAATTGGTGGGGGTCTCACAAGAGACGGTTATGTCAAACCGACCCCACCCCTAGATAATTGACAGATGACTTCAGACAAGGAATTTTAGGGGCGGAGTCACAGGGGGTATTAGAGGGGACGCACTAATGAGAACTAGGAGGAGGGCCATGCTAGGGGAAGAGAAGAGACCATGGGAGACGTACCGATAGGGAATGTGTAGACTTGTATACAGTTGGATAGATAGGAGGAGGAGAGTGCAGTTAGTAGATGGTAGACAGTAGATGGTAGACAGTAGATGGTAGACAGTAGATGGTAGACAGTAGATGGTAGGCAGCAGATGGTAGGCAGTAGATGGTAGGCAGTAGATGGTAGGCAGTAGATGGTAGGCAGTAGATGATAGGCAGTAGATGGTAGGCAGTAGATGGTAGGCAGTAGATGGTAGGCAGTAGATGGTAGGCAGTAGATGGTAGGCAGTAGATGGTAGACAATATATGGTAGGCAGTAGATGGTAGACAGTAGATGGTAGACAGTAGATGGTAGACAGTAGATGGTAGACAGTAGATGGTAGACAGTAGATGGAGCAGTAGATGGTAGACAGTAGATGGTAGACAGTAGATGGTAGACAGTAGATGGTAGACAGTAGTGGTAGCGAGGTAAACATTAGATAGTAGAATTGGACTTAGGACAGTTAGTCTTGGACTTATGTGAATTGAGAATTGAGAGTTTATGTTGGAGTTAATGAATGAAGCAATAAACTAATCATAAGTGTTCATGCAGTCTTAGAGTTTTCGGTTGATTATGAGAAGACAAGTGTGACGAGTGACTAAGAAGAATTGAGTGAAAGTAGAGAGTTAGACACACGAGGACCACATGTTCCCCCACAATATACATAAATAAGTTTTTCTTACCTGATAAAAGATATCGAAGATTCACAACGAGCCTTAATTCAGGTGAAATTCACGTAAACGACCCAAAATAGCTGGAGCTCTGTCCACAGATAGAACAAGAGTCTTCCCGTTTTAAATTTAAATAAACTTTATCAAGGAATTCATTTACTTTATTGAGTATATCAAATCCTTGACATCGCAATCCGATAAGAGCACAAAACAACATTTCCTCTTTGTTTCAAACGAAAACCTTTGCATTAAAAGAAAGTACCACTTATAGAGCACATTTAATAAAATAATATAAATGTACTAATAAATTGCCTTGCTCAGTTTTAATGCATTAATTTTAAATGCCACATAGAGACGATATTGGATATAGTTAAGTCATGTAGATTAAGATTATTGTCATTCATGTCAATACAAATGAAAGTGGAGAGGAGTTTGGTGTCTTTGTATAGTGCGTAGATAAGAAATGTTCATAGATAAATAATTTTAAATGTGTTTCCTGTAAGGAACCTGTTCAATAGTGGTCTTCTATCCCAAGGGTACTCGTACACTTGACGGATTTTTAATATATCTAGAGCAGGGGTCTACAAACTTTTCTGCCGGAAGTCCACATTAACTATCAAACAGCTGTTTGGGGGCCAACTATACACAGTTTTGTGGTAAACTATAGGTAAAAATAGTATCTTTTTTGGAGATTGAAAGGTCTCCATGGGCCGGATGAGAGGGCCTCTAGGGCCGCATCTGGCTGGGGCCATAGTTTAGAGACCCCCTGATCTAGAGGGTTTTATATGTCCCCAATGAGTCTGAATTACCCCTAAGAATTCCCTTTTTACCCTAAAAGGGTTTAATTTACCACTGTTCGCCGACCTCTTGTATAAAGTATAAAGTCTTTCAAAGTAACGTGTAAGTATCATTATGGTACAGTCACAAATTAAATACTTTTTTAAAAAAATTTGGGTCTAAATATCGTCGTTTCTCATCGATCAACTAATACTTCATCTGATAATCGTAAGCAACGTGTTTTTTCACTGTAATGTGATGTTATTCATAAAAAAATTAAAGTTTGTTTCATATCAGAAATTAAAATAATATAAAAAAAATTGATGACGTCGTTGTAAATTTAAACATTGATTTCATCTGTTAACTTTGACCTTTTTTTTAGTCCGTGTTCACGTGATATGGAGGCAGCGTATCAATACAACATTTTGTAATGTGTGACAAGACGATCATTTGATGGAAATTTGACGGGAATTTGATACTGGAGACTGCCCTAAAAGACATTGATAGTGTCATATCTGGCGTGCATTAAAATCCCTTTCAGCACCGCACTAAAAAGCATCGGTTCTGATCTATTTAATATGATTTTGTACGAGAAACTTCTGAGGCGGTAAGATTAAAGAGAAGTTAATACATTTTTTCGACTTTGATTAAGTTGTAATTTACAAGTCTATGAGAGATAGTGTTATTGACATTATTTGCTAAAATATTACATATTATGTATATACCAAAATTATATCTGGCAACATTTTTTAATCAAAGAAAAAATTTGTTTCAAATTGATATTTAAAACAAAAATAAAGACAATGAAATTTGTGTTATTTCTTTGATATATATTCATATCGAGTTGTTTCTACGGTCGTCTGGCTGAGCTGTCATTGATGTATAATATTACATCTGTGGCACGCCACGTACAGTCGCCCCTTGTAATGGGGAATAATATGATCAGTGGCACGCCACGTACAGTCGCCCCTTTTAATGGGGAATTATGATCAGTGGCACGCCACGTACAGTCACCCCTTGTAATGGGGAATAATATGATCAGTGGCACGCCACGTACAGTCACCCCTTGTAATTGGGAATAATATGATCAGTGGCACGCCACGTACAGTCACCCCTTGTAATGGGGAATAATATGATCAGTGGCACGCCACGTACAGTCGCCCCTTTTAATGAGGAATAATATGATCAGTGGCACGCCACGTACAGTCACCCCTTGTAATGGGGAATAATATGTTCAGTGGCACGCCACGTACAGTCATCCCTTGTAATGGGGAATAATATGATCAGTGGCACGTCACGTACAGTCGCCCCTGTAATGGGGAATAATATGATCAGTGGCACGTCACGTACAGTCGCCCATTGTAATGGGGAATGATATGATCAGTGGCACGTCACGTACAGTCGCCCCTTGTAATGGGGAATAATATGATCAGTGGCACGCCATGTACAGTCGCCCCTTGTAATGGGGAATAATATGATCAGTGGCACGCCACGTACAGTCACCCCTTTTAATGGGGAATAATATGATAAGTGGCACGCCACGTACAGTCAACACTTGTAATGGGGAATAATATGATCAGTGGCACGCCACGTACAGTCGCCCCTTGTAATGGGGAATAATATGATCAGTGGCACGCTACGTACAGTCGCCCCTTGTAATGGGGAATAATATAATCAGTGGCACGCCACGTACAGTCGCCCCATTTAATGGGGAATAATATGATCAGTGGCACGCCACGTACAGTCGCCCCTTGTAATGGGGAATAATATGATCAGTGGCACGCTACGTACAGTCGCCCCTTGTAATGGGGAATAATATGATCAGTGGCACGCCACGTACAGTCGCCCCTTTTAATGGGGAATAATATGATCAGTGGCACGCCACGTACAGTCGCCCCTTGTAATGGGGAATAATATGATCAGTGGCACGCCATGTACAGTCGCCCCTTGTAATGGGGAATAATATGATAAGTGGCACGCCACGTACAGTCACCCCTTTTAATGGGAGAATAATATGATCAGTGGCACGCCACGTACAGTCGCCCCTTGTAATGGGGAATAATATGATCAGTGGCACGCTACGTACAGTCGCCCCTTGTAATGGGGCATAATATGATCAGTGGCACGCCACGTACAGTCGCCCCTTTTAATGGGGAATAATATGATCAGTGGCACGCCACGTACAGTCACCCCTTTTAATGGGGAATAATATGATCAGTGGCACGCCACGTACAGTCGCCCCTTGTAATGGGGAATAATATGATCAGTGGCACGCCACGTACAGTCACCCCTTGTAATGGGGAATAATATGATCAGCGGCACGCCACGTACAGTCACCCCTTTTAATGGGGAATAATATGATCAGTGGCACGCCACGTACAGTCGCCCCTTGTAATGGGGAATAATATGATCAGTGGCACGCCACGTACAGTCACCCCTTGTAATGGGGAATAATATGATCAGTGGCACGCCACGTACAGTCGACCCTTGTAATGGGGAATAATATGATCAGTGGCACGCTACGTACAGTCGCCCCTTGTAATGGGGAATAATATTATCAGTGGCACGCCACGTACAGTCGCCCCATTTAATGGGGAATAATATGATCAGTGGCACGCCACGTACAGTCACCCCTTGTAATGGGGAATAATATGATCAGTGGCACGCTACGTACAGTCGCCCCTTGTAATGGGGAATAATATGATCAGTGGCACGCCACGTACAGTCGCCCCTTTTAATGGGGAATAATATGATCAGTGGCACGCCACGTACAGTCGCCCCTTGTAATGGGGAATAATATGATCAGTGGCACGCCATGTACAGTCGCCCCTTGTAATGGGGAATAATATGATAAGTGGCACGCCACGTACAGTCGCCCCTTGTAATGGGGAATAATATGATCAGTGGCACGCTACGTACAGTCGCCCCTTGTAATGGGGCATAATATGATCAGTGGCACGCCACGTACAGTAGCCCCTTTTAATGGGGAATAATATGATCAGTGGCACGCCACGTACAGTCACCCCTTTGTAATGGGGAATAATATGATCAGTGGCACGCCACGTACAGTCGCCCCTTGTAATGGGGAATAATATGATCAGTGGCACGCCACGTACAGTCACCCCTTGTAATGGGGAATAATATGATCAGTGGCACGCCACGTACAGTCGGCCCCTTGTAATGGGGCATAATATGATCAGTGGCACGCCACGTACAGTCGCCCCTTGTAATGGGGAATAATATGATCAGTGGCACGCTACGTACAGTCGCCCCTGTTAATGGGGAATAATATGATCAGTGGCACGCCACGTACAGTCAATCCCTTGTAATGGGGAATAATATGATCAGTGGCACACCACGTACAGTCGCCCCTGTTAATGGGGAATAATATGCCTATGAAATATTTTTTTAATCTTACCCTAGTTGTTGACTTAGTTAGATTAAAACAAGCTGATGAGATTAGTTCGTTATTTTATATTTTAAATAATTCATGTAAAATAGTCATTTGATATAAGAAATACAATTGATTCAATTCACTTGTCTTTGTTGCACACTTGATCAAATACGTAATGATGATTTTATGATTGGTTTAAACACTAGCTACTTCGACTTTTACAAAAAACTGCAGGAGACGAAGATAAAATATTTATTAAAATGTTAACTTTTATGATAAGACTGACCTCATCTTTTATTCTAGAAAGATATTAATAGCAAGTCTAAGGACTGCAGACATTTTATAACAAGCTCTTCAATCTAAACACGTAAAATAATGTGTTAATAATTTGAAGAGCGGACTCAATACATTTATAACTGTTTTATAAAGACATAAATTTGGTATTTAATATTTTATAACAACATTGTTAACAACAAGAGAGTGAAGACTGTATATATATTTAACAACGGATGCTGTAATGTATTGTGTGCTGATTGAAGCCTTGAAGTTTTCTCTTTATTGGAATACATTGTACATTCAACGTATATATTTTTATAAGTTGAATGATTTTACTCTATCTGTTCTGGACATATTTACATCAAAACATAAAAAATGTTGATATCTGACCTCTGCTCTGATATGATTTAATCACAATAACAAAGTGAAAATGCAACTCTTGCAGTTTATTTTTGATCTTTTAGATTTCATTGAAATAAATCCACGTTCACAAACAACGTTTAAGTTTAATGCCATAGATGTACTATAAAAACATGTCAGAAGAACAATACTAACGAAATGATTAAAAATCTTGGCAACAAAATATCTTCCTTTCTCGCATTGAAAATCATTAACAGGACAATGATAATGTTTGCCTTCCTTGGAGCCTTGCTAAGTTCGAACATTACCCTATTAACGAAGTAATAAAACATCACACCATTCCAAGCAGCTACCATAACATCTCCATAACATAGTACATATGAAAGTTAACTGAGAGAATGGTCCATTCTAGATTCTATTGGTACTTGGAGAGTATTAATATTATGAAAATTGAACATGTGAACTACAAGAGGAAAATTTATGCCATCTACCAAAGTCTCCGTATTTCTCCAGTTATTACCGACAGGGCGCTAAAAACAACTACATAGTGTATCGACCAAAGTCTCCGTATTTCTCCAGTTATTACCGATTGGCGCTAAAAACAACTACATAGTGTATCGACCAAAGTCTCCGTATTTCTCCAGTTATTACCGATTGGCGCTAAAAACAACTACATAGTGTATTTACCAAAGTCTCCGTATTTCTCCAGTTATTACCGATTGGGCGCTAAAAACAACTACATAGTGTATCGACCAAAGTCTCCGTATTTCTCCAGTTATTACCGATTGGGCGCTAAAAACAACTACATAGTGTATTTACAAAAGTCTCCGTATTTCTCCAGTTATAACCGACGGGCGCTAAAAACAACTACATAGTGTATTTACCAAAGTCTCCGTATTTCTCCAGTTATAACCGACGGGCGCTAAAAACAACAACATAGTGTATTTACCA
>CALYLW010000970.1:0-226732 GCA_944989445.1 Ampullaceana balthica
CATGCGAATAATCAAACTTCTGGGCTGTCGAATAAATGCAGCGTTGAAAGAAAAAAAAATCATTACAAAAAATCATTACAAAAAATCATTTTAATATTTGTTTTTCTACGTTTCAGATTTGATGAAGTTTTGGTTTTGCTTTTCTCAGAAAGAACCAGACTGTTCAAATGTGTACGAAAATCCCCCCACCCATTTTTTTTTCTTAATGCAAATTGTCCCAACGCGTCGGAGCGAAGCATATCGTAGACAAAATAGCATTAATTAATCCAAGCGGAAAGAGTACGAACCAGTGTTAGTCAATATGTTAGTCAATATGTTAGTTAAGTCATTTGACTGGCGGTAAAGTCGAGACTGAGCATTTTAAGTGACTGCTATTCAAGGGGTCAATAGTGCACGCGTGGGCCATACAAAGGATCGGGATTAACTCTCTGTGTTCAAACAGGATTATCAGAAAAATATTCAGTCAGGGGCGTGTACGGGCGAGGAGGGGGATGGAGATTATGAATGGGAAGTTTTGAACATTTAATGGCAATGTCCCTCCCTTGAAGACGCGATATTTTTGTTTGGGTCGAACTCTTGCCCACGCAAAATATAAATAATGTATTTTTTATTTTTAGAAACGTAATAAAAACTATCGGCAGCGAAAGATTCAGATAACGTTATCCAAAGTTCACCACGGGATTTTATTTGAGGTATTTATTAAGTATCTTTGTATCGATGCAATGAGTGGGATGATGTTGGTGCGGCGGTTGCTAGGCGACGGGCGTGATCACCCTTGGCAGGCTGGTGATGTTGGGGGGTCGCATTTTCGTCCAATTGGAGAAATTTTCTGGCAAACTTTGGGAGGCCGAATTCCTCTTTTGACACGAGGGTTATAAATGTAGGCATTTTCACTGCACCATGGGTGGGGGGAGGGGTTTGGGGTGGAGGTCTTCAGAGGTTGAGAGTGCGTAAAAAAAGTTGTTTAGTTTTTTGGGAACAAAATTATGTTCAATTTAAAAAGGCTTCGGATGACAATGGTATCCGTGTCAAGGATGACCTTAAAAGATTGTTAGGAGTTTAACCGAAGTGGGTGTAAACATGGCATGGTGTGGAAAATTGTGGAGAGGCTTGGATCTAAACCGCAAACAATCTAGGTCTGGAATATCATTTGAAATCTTGATAAACATCGTATATAAAAAAAATCCTGTCAGAGCTTTAATTGTTTAGTTTAATGGGAGAATTTAAGACGAATGCTATAAATTAAATGTATAAAAGAGAGAGAGAGAGAGAGAGAGAATGTAAGATATCATAAATCTGATAGACTGATCATTGGGCCGGGGAAATGATGGGTCGGAGACAATAGAAAGATTTGAAATTAGCAATAGTGATCGAAACAAATGTCCTAAGGTAGGAAGTGAATTTCTTTTTTCTTTCTATTTTTATTTATTTTATTTTTATTTATTTATTTTGGGGGGGGGGTGAAAAAGAAATAACTTTAGGACATTTTAATTTCTGAAAGTTAACGGAGACTTCTGGTACGGATGTAAACTCTGTAAGTCATTTCACCTTCCAATCATTCCCTGAGTCACAGCTTAAGTGGGCTGATGATAATGACAATACGAAAATACATTTAAAATACATAAATTATCCACAGTGACTCTTTATTATCCCACTATTGACTGGTGTAGCATGTAGACTCTCAATATTGAAATAGTTTGTACGTCGCCCTGTGGCATTCTCGTATCCCATCAATATGGGATTTAATCCGCGTCGATCGGTGTCTCGGTTAGCAATGTCATTAAAAAAAACAGCAGGCTTTGTTGCGATCCGATTATTATTTTTTTAAATTTTATTTTTTTTGCACAATGGCAAAATGGCAAAGTTCCATAATTCTGACAGTCTACCTCAGCATAGGTGGTCTCCGGCCCGCAGTCGACTCACCGACAGCTCTCGCTCTCACCCTCATAAGCGATGTTGACACGTTTTATGGTGAGTGTTTGGTCACAGCCTTACGACGGCTGAGATTTAGCTTAAACAGCTTTTTACCGGTGACTTTGTAAGGGCTTAGCAAGTTGAAATTTGTGCTACTGACAATTAAGGTTTTATTCACTTAGTTCATTTTTTGTTTTGTTTAAAAAATAAATTGTAGAGTAGCTTGTGTTAAATTGTTCTTAAATGAAGTGTTAAAAATAGCAGCAGAAACAAAAAATATCAAATCTTGAGCGCACACATGTGATTATCAATCACCATTGCATTGCTCCGTCGCAACATCTTTTAGCTGTTATCAAGGAATTTGTGCTGGGAATGTAAAAAGTGGTCTCTTTGCGATAGGAAAAATAAATAATATTTGAGCTTTATTCGTTATCTTTCTTATGTGATAAAGCGATAGTAACAGAAAATAACAATTGAAAATGGTGCAGCACAACTGAAAGAAAAAATTAAGGTGGCCCAAAATAACACAGTAATTTGATAGGAGGTATTGCTTTGAAGGGATATGCACTTTGTGTCTGTGTCTGTGTCTGATCGACCAGTGAACTGTAATTGTATAGATAAAGAGAATCATTCTCATAACAGAAAGTAAAAACAGAATTCTCGAGAGCGCAAATATTTAGATACCTGCATTCATATTTCTAACACATTAAGTTAGAGAAACATGTTGAATTATCCATCTCCACAATCCAACATAATAGATTGCGGTGATTTATGGTTTTAAAAATATAAACGAATCCAACTATTATATTTTATGAAGAGGGTCAAATAAATTATCTGGTCGATTAGAGGTCATTAGCTGTTAATAGAGTACGCCTGAAGAACAATGTTCTTCATGCTGTCAGTACCATGTCACTTGATGGCATCAGTACCATGTCACTTGATGACATCAGTACCATGTCACTTGATGCCATCAGTACCATGTCACTTGAAGACATCAGTACTATGTCACTTGATGACATCAGTACCATGTCACTTGATGCCATCAGTACCATGTCACTTGATGTCATCAGTACCATGTCACTTGATGCCATCAGTACCATGTCACTTGATGACATCAGTACCATGTCACTTGATGCCATCAGTACCATGTCACTTGATGCCACCAGTACCATGTCACTTGATGCATCAGTACCATGTCACTTGATGCCACCAGTACCATGTCACTTGATGCCATCAGTACCATGTCACTTGATGGCATCAGTACCATGTCACTTGATGCCACCAGTACCCATGTCACTTGATGCCATCAGTTCCATGTCAGTTGATGCCATCAGTACCACGTCACTTGATGCTATCAGTACCATGTCACTTGATGCCATCAGTACCATGTCACTTGATGCCATCAGTACCATGTCACTTGATGCCATCAGTACCATGTCACTTGAAGCAACTGTAATAGGTCAAGAAAAGACGTATACATGCCTTCATTTTTTCACAGAAACAATATTGCTCAACTATAAATACTTTACCTTCAGACTAAATACCTATTTTCAACATCCTAACCTATAAACGTTTGTATTTCTCGGATAACTTCTTAGTTGTCTTGCTTATCAACTAACATCAATATACTTGGTATAAAGTATTGCTAGGTTTTAAGCATTATTTTTAATGCAATTTTCCATGGGATAAATTGCGCATATATATTTGAAATTTCTGTAGAGCTTGCACAAGCAACTCCTCCTGAACCATACCAGATAGAGGGTTCAGGTCTTTTGCAAATATGCTAAGGAAGTCCCAAGGATCTGCAACGGCAAAAAAAATAATCCCGAAAAGGTTTACTGGATTTCCTTTGAAATTTTTTTTTAAAAAAAACGAAAAAAATCTCCGTTTTTTGTCAATTTCTCGCCAACCATAACATCTGCCGGGTTAAAATAAACGCCAAACGATAGCCAATAATATTTAGCACAATGTTGAAGACGGAATGCGTGTAGTTGACCATGCTGAAGTAGTTTGCAATTTTAGCAGCAATTTTTGAAAGCAAATGTGTTATTTAGTTTCAGAATTATTGTTTTGAAATGACTTTTAATTTTATCTAGAAGGATACTTAATTGGGTTTTCCCGCTTTGTGAATGCTTGTTAGATTGTTGCGTGGTGTGCTCTATATTGACACATTCTTGGTGTGATGTAGTGGGAGGGGATATGAGGTCATATTGTGTTTACTTTCAGAATTAATTATTTGAATCGACTTTTAATTTAATCTAGAATAATTTCCCTTGAATAAAAAATCGGAAATTCTTTTTGGAAATTGCGTTTAAATACTCATTCGAGTTTTTATTACTTGTTTTATTTTAGCTTATTAACTTTTTCCAAATGAAAATTATTACATACATTTTGTTTTAAACAGCTCTATAAACATATACAACTGAAAAAATAAAAAAAAACCAAATATCATAAGTTTTGATATTCAGAATAGAATTATTTTATGAATACTTGTGTTGTGGAAACAAAAAAAAATATGAAAATCGTCGCGTTGTGAAAAAGTTGCTGTTCTGACGTGAAAATAATGAATTCTTTCATTCTCTTGGGAAGTAATTTATTGTTATCAACAAGTAAGTCTCTTTTACTTAATTAGTTGTTAATGACAGATCATGTGCGTCACGTTCGTCGATCAGTTGATTTTTCTCCATGTTTTATAATTTTAAACCATCCGGTTGATGTATTTGTCATAACGACGATGTTTTCATTTCGTCTATGTTAATTTTATGTATTTTCTAAATCAGGGGTCTCCCAACTACGGCCCCGGGCCAGATGCAGCCCGCGAGGCCCTCTCATCCGGCCCCTTGAGACCTTTAAACCTCCAAAAAAAAAGATACTGATTTTACCTGTAGTTTAACACAAAACTGCCGCAAGTCGGCCCGCAAACTGATGTTTAACAGTAAATGCGGCCCTCCGCGGAAAGGTTTGGAGACCCCTGTTCTAAATAAAAGAATCAAATTATCAAATTCATATCAATAGCTCAGCGAGTAGTGACATGTTGGCGCTTTTGAAGCAGACTCTCATCTATCAAGACATTATTTCTTAATAATAAACCTGTTTTTAATAGTACGGAATCGAAATAAATATAAATGACGGCTGTATAGTTTCATTTCTTATCGCTTGCACCAATACATGCATCTTCTTATACCGTTTCGCTTAACAATGCCTTTAAAAATTTTTTAAAATAGTAATAACGTATAATTTTTAAAGTATTTTCTTTGTAATGTTAAAGTTAAAGGATTATTTCCCGTTGCACGTAGTATTTAAAATGAAACTTACGGGACAAAAAAAATATTTTATAATACAATCGGACCTCGCTAAGTCGAACTCAAAGAGACTCGCAAAAAATCAACTTACGGAGTTTTCCAGTTAAGGAAAATGGCGTAATAAGCTTTGACATAATTTACCGGAAATCTAGTAATATAAATATTGTGAAGGATGTATCTTATCAGCTATTTGTTAAATTTTTGTTTATTTAAGACAGATCATAGGACTTGAAAAAGGAAAAACAGTTTCGTATTTTACTATGCTAACAATTTTGAGAACATAGTGATTCGAATGTATTTATGCTTCAAAAAATTATTTCGCTGAAGTTTAATCGAATAATAGAACATTACTCATTGAGTTATATCGTTTTCCTGTTTTAGAAATGACAAACCCTATATGCGCAGAATTTGGCCGGGACCTAACAATTAATTCGAGAGAGGTTTTCGACTGAGTGAGGTTCGACTTAGGTTCCGACTGTATTTAACATACTTTTAAGAAATGCTTTCATAAATCCTCAAGTTTGTCTCGAAGCTCTTAGCACTTGATTCAGTTATTCTGTGAAAATCAGCTGCACATAAAATGTACATTAAAAAAAACTACAATATTGTTTAGTCTTCATTAATAATCTTCATTATTATTTGCTCAAAGAAATTTCAAAAGCGCATTATTATACCACAAGGTTTCCGTTTGTTTAAATGTGTTAATAATCATAATAATAATAACCCACTTTTCAGACCATGATGGACTATGGGGCAAGTGAAGTAGCGTTCACAAGTTTCATTGGGCCACCACTAACGAGCAAGGGATTGTGTGGCTAGTACAATGCCCGGGGGCCTTGCCAGTACAGAGGCTCGAACCCGAGAATCGAGTCTTTTTTGTGTGCCTCGGTTCGACAGTCCAGCGCGCTACCACTTAGACCACCGCGCCCTTAAATTTGTTACAAGTCAGCAAATGTCGACGCCCCTGAACTCCTCACACATTTTCTAATATATATACTCTCAATGCTTTTCTTCTCTGAAAAGACATACGTCATCGATCTCAGTGCTTCTCAACTTTTGAAACGTTTATGGCCACTCACATCTCGGCCCCCTCCACTATCCTTCCTCTACTGCAATTTAAATCTAAATACATTTTCCCTTACAGACTTATCGTCTCCAGCCATTTCCTATCTTCCACCTTTGCGGCGTAAGGAACATCTTGAGAATCCCCGATAAACATGCTTGGATTTGTTGAAAGTTGGGAAATGTTTTATTTGACCAAGTCTGGGTGTGTGTTTAAACGCGTGTTCGACTGAATGTGTGTGTGTGTATGTGTGTGTTTGTGTGTGCCTGTGTGTGTCTGTATGTATGTGTGTCTATGTGTGTGTGTGTCTGTGTGTGTATCTGTCTGTCTGTGTGTGTGTGTCTCTGTGTATGTGTCTGTGTGTGTCTGTGTCTGTGTGTGTATGTGTGTGTGTGTGTGCGTCTCTGTGTGTGTGCGTCTGTGTCTGTGTGTGTGTGTGTGTGTGACATTGTCACCTTTATACCAAATCCGAGCCACACGCAAGAATGAAGCCTGCATACCTCGGCCAACACTCTCTCTCTCTCACATGCACTCCCATAACAACAAATCTGCCGATAGCTTAGTGTGTTAATCCTTATTTACAGAACATTATTTGCATTCAGTGGGCTGCAAGGACTTAACTATTTGTTTCATTGAGCTAAAACTTTTTATGTGCCCAGTAATCTCGATCCCAAATGGTGCTGCTCAGAAACATTGGACACATAATTTTTCCACTTTAAGTTGAAGGTATGTATATTATAAAAAATCATATACTAGGGGTTGTAGGGCGCCTATGGCGCCCACGCCGGCTTTAGGGCGCCTAGGGCGCCCACTTTTTTGGTCAAAATCCCAAGTAACTTATCCTTGTTTGATAAATACGAAATATTAAAATTCCTGAAATGTACACAAAGCATTTTATAATTATAAATCCTCAAATCCTATTTTTACATCGTTCCCTTTTTCCAAAATTAAGATATGAGCTAAAACAATTACGTCATATAATATTTTTTTACAGCGCGTCTTTACTTTGTAATTAATTTGCACACTTTTTGATGCACACCTTGAATTAAATATAAGATCAAACAATGACGTCATATAATTTTTTTTTGCAGTGCTAATCACCACACCATTTTTTAAAACTGCTATAGACTATTGTACATCGTTCCTCAGCGTTCCACATCCAGCCAGCCAGTGACTTGGACTATTATAATATTTATTATACTAGTTTGTGCTGCGGCGCCGTGGCGCCTGCGGCGCCCCCTTTTTTAAGGGTGCCTACGGCGCCCAATTTTTTATTTCAAAAGCCCAACTAATTTGTCCTTCTTTAATCATAGTGTGCTTTGAGCGTTACGGATTGAGTGAGTCAGTGATAATTGAGGGTTTTGTGCTGGGGTGCCAGCTAACTAAATACGATATATTAAATTTCCTGAAATGTACACAAAGTATTTCATAATTAACAATCTTCAAATCCTCTTTTTACATCGTTCCCTTTTCCAAATTTAAAATATGAGCTAAGTCAATGACGTCATATAATATCATTTTACGGCGAGAAATTTTAGAGAGCAGCGCACCAAATTACTGCACAAAAAAAAACCTCTTATCGAACGTCCGCATGAAATTGTTCAATTATTATTAATAGTGTGGAGGATGTTTAATATTAATCTGGAAACCAAAATGATTATCCAATTTCAACAAAAAAAAAGCAGAGTGATGTCCCTTAGCGGTAGGCTACATAATTGAGCGTAAATATATATATAATATTTACGCTCATTTTTCACTGCCGCCTAACGCTGAGGGAAATCACTCTGCTTTTTTTAAAATTTTGTGTTGTAAGCAGTGCTAATTGACGCAAATAGTTATTTTTTGGTGCAGTAATTTGGTGCAGTAATTTGGTGCGCTGCTTCGAAAATTAGTTAAAAAATCGTGTGGCGATTAGCACTGTAAAAATTATTATATAAATACTTTGTTTAATTTTCAGGAATATTACGTATTTATCATACAAGGATAAGTTACTTGGGCTTTTGACCCCCAAAAAAAAAGTGGGCGCCTGTAGGCGCCCTACAACCTCAATTTAAAATACTTTGTGTACATTTAAGGTAGTTTAATATTACTAATTACATATATATCACTATCATACAAGGACAAGTTTGTTGGGCTTTTGAAAAAAGTGGGCTTGACATAAAAAATAAAATTTAAAAAAAACAACTATTATAAAATACTTTGTGTACATTTAAGAAATTTTAATATTACGTATTTATCATACAAGTACAAGTTAGTTGGGCTTTTGAAAAAGGTGGGCGCCGTAGGCACCCTTAAAAAAAGGTGGGGGGGGGGCGCCGCAGGCGCCACGGCGCCGCAGCACAATCTAGTAATAGAATAACAAGGTTCTAAGTGGAATTTGTGACAAAAATGAGTTTTAGCCCCCGGGTTATGGTCCATGTATCAACCTATCGTGGTAAAAAATATGAAAGCTGTATCTGGAGACAATTTTGTAGGAACTAGAGAATATCAAGGTTCTAACCGTATAAGACTGCAATAGTAGGATTTTCAAACGCGAACATTTTGGTTATACCAAACGTTCACACAGAGGCGTCACTAGGGTTGGTGTCACCCGGGGCGGTAGCTCATGGTGTCACCCCTTCACGACTGAAGAAGCCGACCATAAATGACGTCACGCGAGGTTGCTGATTTTTACCCCACCCTCTCCCAGCGTCATACTTTGTCACAAAAACTTAGACCCCATCCCTTTTTTTACGATATGACGTCACAAAAATTTGACAGCAAGCCGTATTTTCTCAATAAAAATTAGCATGTTGCAAATTATTTTTTGTCATTTAAATATTTATTTAGGGTAAGTCTGCACTGTAATATCGTAACATGCGTGAAGTCATTGAAAACGTAATTAAATAAATGGTGAACAATCAAATATTTAAGTGGAACTTTTATTTAAAGTTTTTTTATGTGACGTAACATTTCTTAAACACCCCCCTCCTCGTACCACATCGCCCGATTAAAAAAGGGGGGTGGTGCTGAACGGGCTAAAGCCCCCAATAATTTAAGGGCCCCCAAACTTTTTTTGAATTATAGTGTATAATAAAGATGCAGGCCATTATGTTTGTACGAATCCCTGAAAATGCCTTGGACAGTCATACGGCAATGCTGCAAATGAGTAGGAAGTATATCGGAAACCAGGCTATTCTTCGTGAGAAGTGCATTGTAGCTCATTATGTGCCGTGCACAGCTCATTCCTTTAATTTTGTTGGGAAAAGAGCAGCAGGTTGTCCTACTGCGGTCAGATTTTTTTGTCTTCTGCAAAATCTTTATACCCGACTTGTTGCATCTACTCATCGTTGACAGGTACTTCAAAAACATATGAAATTGATACATGCTAACAAAGCCTTGTCTGACACAAGATGGTCAGCCTGACATTATGCTGTAAGGTCTGTTAATAACTTATACCATGAGAATATCGCAGCACTGGAAGAATTAGCAACGAATGAAAATCAGCCACGTGACTGACGACTTGAAGAAGAAGGATTTCTAAAGGAAATTGAACAACTGGAAGTCGCTATTTTACTTGAAATTTGGGAAACAATTTTAGAAAGGAAGTCTATCATTGAGTTTGTTAAAAAAAATAGCATTCTTAATTTTATTCCTATGAAGACAAAGTCAGTTTGATAAAGAGACATCAACAAAACAGTATTCTCCTCGAGACAAAAAATTCAAGATTGAGGTATGTCTGGTAATCATTGACAAACTTTCTTAAGCCCTACAACATTGGTTAGGTGCATATAAATACATCCATGAGAATTTGGCTTTCTTACAAACCTAACTGAGCTCAGCACTTTCGCCACCCGATGGGCAGCAGCCAAGTTAATGGAAGAACATTCAAGTGATTTCGAAGAAGGGGTCGGGTAAATCCGAAGCAACCGTTTCGTCCCCCCTCAATTTACTAGCAACGCCATCGAGCGGTGCCGGTTTAGGGCTAGGAGCGTCAGTACGGATTAGCAAAAAGTGCCGCGAAGAACGCATTGGACGACAGCTCTGAGGAAACCTTCCAGTGGGGGTTGCACCCTAGGTAGGTCTTTGATGATCCCCCGGTCTGCGGCGGTCCTAACCATGGAGACCCGTGTGCTTTGCCGGGATGGCACCAAAGTGGTAGTGGGTCGTAGTAGGGAATTCCACCACCTCCTTGTGAGGGCAACTTAGTGTGAGGCATCTTCGACTCTATGTTCTGGATGCCCAGGTGGCCGCTTCAGAAGCGACCGCTTTTTTGGGGGGGTCCTCAGCTGTTACGTCCCTTTGGTGGCCAGATGGCTAAGGGGGTCTTCCGGGATGACCCATAAAGAGCACTAGGCTCGGGGCTTCTGATTTTCTTCCACATGTAGGTTCATGAGTGATTTCGAAGACTGCTTACCTTCAGAATTAGTCCAATTTTCAGAACTCTTAATAAAGTTATTGTCCAGCCCCAGGCTCAGGGTAAGGAAAAGGAATTAGCACAAAGCGAAACTAAAAAACATGCACAGAGCTGAAAATTTTGCTGCTTTTTAATGAGCTATATTGCACACAGTCCTTTACAAATGTACACATCGCACTTCGCATCTATCTTTCAATGATGACATCAAACTGCAGCTGAGAGCGATCCTTTTCAAAGTTGAAAAGAATATATAATGAGTTAGAATTTGCATGGGACGAAAAAAGACTGAATATGCTCTCTCTAATGAGCATTGAAAAGGAACTTGTAAGCTTACTCAGCTTTATTGACTTGATTGAAAACTTCGCCATTTGAAAAATTCGCAAACGAAAGTTGTAGGTTGAAATAATAATCATACATATTTTTCAATAATTTTTGTTATTTCAAATAGAGAAAACAATTCGTTACCTCATGAATTTTTTTTTAAAATACGGAATAACGCGTAATACTATTCTTTACGGGGGCGCGTTCGTAAGCACTAAACAGCGTAAGTCGGGATGGGACCGTCGTAACCGGAGGACTACCTGTATATAAACATGCATATATATGCTTTCACGCATTTAATAAACATATATATAAAAAAAAATATAACTCAAAGACATTGAAATCATAATTTTCCTCAAGAAAAACATCAACAATGAAAACCCATCTTTTGATTTTCTTTCTTTGAAGTGATAAAATCGTATCCCCCCACCCCCACCCCACTGTGGTGGAGGGAGTCGTGAGGTGGGATTCGTTCGGTGTGTCCAAGCCCAAATGGCTTTATATCTTTTAAAACGGAAGACACTGCCTCTTTCATTCCAGCCTTTTTTAAAGATCTCTCTGCTGCGACTATTTCTTTTCTTTTTTTCCTAATTTGTTTTAATGTTGTTCGTGTGTTGGGACTGTTTTATTATTGCAAGTTAACTGATATTTTTTTAATAAGAATTTTCGCGTTTAACGTATTTCATTGTATTTCTTAATTTCTTTCTAGATTAAAAAATTTGTCATCTTTTGTTTTCGGATATAAAATCGTACACAGTAAAATTTTAGGCTCGGGTGTCACCCCCTGATGGGTGTCACCCGGGGCGGCCCGCCCCCCCCCGCCCCCCCTAGTGACGCCACTGCGTTCACATATTATTTGCTGGTTTTTGTTTAAAATGTATAATTCATTTATTGTAGCAAAAACGATTTGTTTTAAAAATAACAGATAGAAATCCTTAAATGCATTGTTGTACATATTCTTTTAAACAATGCATTTAAGGATTTCTATCTGTTATTTTTAAAACAAATCGTTTTTGCTACAATAAATGAATTATACATTTTAAACAAAACCAGCAAATAATATGTGAACGCAGTGGCGTCACTAGGGGGGGCCGGGGGGGGGCGGGCCGCCCCGGGTGACACCCATCAGGGGGTGACACCCGAGCCTAAAATTTTACTGTGTACGATTTTATATCCGAAAACAAAAGATGACAAATTTTTTAATCTAGAAAGAAATTAAGAAATACAATGAAATACGTTAAACGCGAAAATTCTTATTAAAAAAATATCAGTTAACTTGCAATAATAAAACAGTCCCAACACACGAACAACATTAAAACAAATTAGGAAAAAAAGAAAAGAAATAGTCGCAGCAGAGAGATCTTTAAAAAAGGCTGGAATGAAAGAGGCAGTGTCTTCCGTTTTAAAAGATATAAAGCCATTTGGGCTTGGACACACCGAACGAATCCCACCTCACGACTCCCTCCACCACAGTGGGGTGGGGTGGGGGGATACGATTTTATCACTCACCAAGAAAGAAAATCAAAAGATGGGTTTTCATTGTTGATGTTTTTCTTGAGGAAAATTATGATTTCAATTTCTTTGAGTTATATTTTTTTATATATATGTTTATTAAATGCGTGAAAGCATATATATGCATGTTTATATACAGGTAGTCCTCCGGTTACGACGGTCCCATCCCGACTTACGCTGTTTAGTGCTTACGAACGCGCCCCCGTAAAGAATAGTATTACGCGTTATTCCGTATTTTTAAAAAAAAATTCATGAGGTAACGAATTGTTTTCTCTATTTGAAATAACAAAAATTATTGAAAAATATGTATGATTATTATTTCAACCTACAACTTTCGTTTGCGAATTTTTCAAATGGCGAAGTTTTCAATCAAGTCAATAAAGCTGAGTAAGCTTACAAGTTCCTTTTCAATGCTCATTAAAGAGAGAATATTCAGTCTTTTTCGTCCCATGCAAATTCTAACTCATTATATATTCTTTTCAACTTTGAAAAGGATCGCTCTCAGCTGCAGTTTGATGTCATCATTGAAAGATAGATGCGAAGTGCGATGTGTACATTTGTAAAGGACTGTGTGCAATATAGCTCATTAAAAAGCAGCAAAATTTTCAGCTCTGTGCATGTTTTTTAGTTTCGCTTTGTGCTAATTCCTTTTCCTTACCCTGAGCCTGGGGCTGGACAATAACTTTATTAAGAGTTCTGAAAATTGGACTAATTCTGAAGGTAAGCAGTCTTCGAAATCACTCATGAACCTACATGTGGAAGAAAATCAGAAGCCCCGAGCCTAGTGCTCTTTATGGGTCATCCCGGAAGACCCCCTTAGCCATCTGGCCACCAAAGGGACGTAACAGCTGAGGACAAAAAGCGGTCGCTTCTGAAGCGGCCACCTGGGCATCCAGAACATAGAGTCGAAGATGCCTCCCACTAAGTTGCCCTCACAAGGAGGTGGTGGAATTCCCTACTACGACCCACTACCACTTTGGTGCCATCCCGGCAAAGCACACGGGTCTCCATGGTTAGGACCGCCGCAGACCGGGGGATCATCAAAGACCTACCTAGGGTGCAACCCCCACTGGAAGGTTTCCTCAGAGCTGGCGTCCAATGCGTTCTTCGCGGCACTTTTTGCTAATCCGTACTGAGCGCTCCTAGCCCTAAACCGGCACCGCTCGATGGCGTTGCTAGTAAATTGAGGGGGACGAAACGGTTGCTTCGGATTTACCCGACCCCTTCTTCGAAATCACTTGAATGTTCTTCCATTAACTTGGCTGCTGCCCATCGGGTGGCGAAAGTGCTGAGCTCAGTTAGGTTTGTAAGAAAGCCAAATTCTCATGGATGTATTTATATGCACCTAACCAATGTTGTAGGGCTTAAGAAAGTTTGTCAATGATTACCAGACATACCTCAATCTTGAATTTTTGTCTCGAGGAGAATACTGTTTTGTTGATGTCTCTTTATCAAACTGACTTTGTCTTCATAGGAATAAAATTAAGAATGCTATTTTTTTTAACAAACTCAATGATAGACTTCCTTTCTAAAATTGTTTCCCAAATTTCAAGTAAAATAGCGACTTCCAGTTGTTCAATTTCCTTTAGAAATCCTTCTTCTTCAAGTCGTCAGTCACGTGGCTGATTTTCATTCGTTGCTAATTCTTCCAGTGCTGCGATATTCTCATGGTATAAGTTATTAACAGACCTTACAGCATAATGTCAGGCTGACCATCTTGTGTCAGACAAGGCTTTGTTAGCATGTATCAATTTCATATGTTTTTGAAGTACCTGTCAACGATGAGTAGATGCAACAAGTCGGGTATAAAGATTTTGCAGAAGACAAAAAAATCTGACCGCAGTAGGACAACCTGCTGCTCTTTTCCCAACCAAAATTAAAGGAATGAGCTGTGCACGGCACATAATGAGCTACAATGCACTTCTCACGAAGAATAGCCTGGTTTCCGATATACTTCCTACTCATTTGCAGCATTGCCGTATGACTGTCCAAGGCATTTTCAGGGATTCGTACAAACATAATGGCCTGCATCTTTATTATACACTATAATTCAAAAAAAGTTTGGGGGCCCTTAAATTATTGGGGGCTTTAGCCCGTTCAGCACCACCCCCCTTTTTTAATCGGGCGATGTGGTACGAGGAGGGGGGTGTTTTAAGAAATGTTACGTCACATAAAAAAACTTTAAATAAAAGTTCCACTTAAATATTTGATTGTTCACCATTTATTTAATTACGTTTTCAATGACTTCACGCATGTTACGATATTACAGTGCAGACTTACCCTAAATAAATATTTAAATGACAAAAAATAATTTGCAACATGCTAATTTTTATTGAGAAAATACGGCTTGCTGTCAAATTTTTGTGACGTCATATCGTAAAAAAAGGGATGGGGTCTAAGTTTTTGTGACAAAGTATGACGCTGGGAGAGGGTGGGGTAAAAATCAGCAACCTCGCGTGACGTCATTTATGGTCGGCTTCTTCAGTCGTGAAGGGGTGACACCATGAGCTACCGCCCCGGGTGACACCAACCCTAGTGACGCCTCTGTGTGAACGTTTTGGTATAACCAAAATGTTCGCGTTTGAAAAATCCTACTATTGCAGTCTTATACGGTTAGAACCTTGATATTCTCTAGTTCCTACAAAATTGTCTCCAGATACAGCTTTCATATTTTTTACCACGATAGGTTGATACATGGACCATAACCCGGGGGCTAAAACTCATTTTTGTCACAAATTCCACTTAGAACCTTGTTATTCTATTACTAGATTGTGCTGCGGCGCCGTGGCGCCTGCGGCGCCCCCCCCCCACCTTTTTTTAAGGGTGCCTACGGCGCCCACCTTTTTCAAAAGCCCAACTAACTTGTACTTGTATGATAAATACGTAATATTAAAATTTCTTAAATGTACACAAAGTATTTTATAATAGTTGTTTTTTTTAAATTTTATTTTTTATGTCAAGCCCACTTTTTTCAAAAGCCCAACAAACTTGTCCTTGTATGATAGTGATATATATGTAATTAGTAATATTAAACTACCTTAAATGTACACAAAGTATTTTAAATTGAGGTTGTAGGGCGCCTACAGGCGCCCACTTTTTTTTTGGGGGTCAAAAGCCCAAGTAAACTTATCCTTGTATGATAAATACGTAATATTCCTGAAAATTAAACAAAGTATTTATATAATAATTTTTACAGTGCTAATCGCCACACGATTTTTTAACTAATTTTCGAAGCAGCGCACACCAAATTACTGCACCAAATTACTGCACCAAAAAATAACTATTTTGCGTCAATTAGCACTGCTTACAACACAAAATTTTAAAAAAGCAGAGTGATTTCCCTCAGCGTTAGGCGGCAGTGAAAAATGAGCGTAAATATTATTATATATATTTACGCTCAATTATGTAGCCTACCGCTAAGGGACATCACTCTGCTTTTTTTTTGTTGAAATTGGATAATCATTTTGGTTTCCAGATTAATATTAAACATCCTCCACACTATTAATAATAATTGAACAATTTCATGCGGACGTTCGATAAGAGGTTTTTTTTGTGCAGTAATTTGGTGCGCTGCTCTCTAAAATTTCTCGCCGTAAAAATGATATTATATGACGTCATTGACTTAGCTCATATTTTAAATTTGGAAAAGGGAACGATGTAAAAAGAGGATTTGAAGATTGTTAATTATGAAATACTTTGTGTACATTTCAGGAAATTTAATATATCGTATTTAGTTAGCTGGCACCCCAGCACAAAACCCTCAATTATCACTGACTCACTCAATCCGTAACGCTCAAAGCACACTATGATTAAAGAAGGACAAATTAGTTGGGCTTTTGAAATAAAAAATTGGGCGCCGTAGGCACCCTTAAAAAAGGGGGCGCCGCAGGCGCCACGGCGCCGCAGCACAAACTAGTATAATAAATATTATAATAGTCCAAGTCACTGGCTGGCTGGATGTGGAACGCTGAGGAACGATGTACAATAGTCTATAGCAGTTTTAAAAAATGGTGTGGTGATTAGCACTGCATTTATATGACGTCATTGTTTGATCTTATATTTAATTCAAGGTGTGCATCAAAAAGTGTGCAAATTAATTACAAAGTAAAGACGCGCTGTAAAAAAATATTATATGACGTAATTGTTTTAGCTCATATCTTAATTTTGGAAAAAGGGAACGATGTAAAAATAGGATTTGAGGATTTATAATTATAAAATGCTTTGTGTACATTTCAGGAATTTTAATATTTCGTATTTATCAAACAAGGATAAGTTACTTGGGATTTTGACCAAAAAAGTGGGCGCCCTAGGCGCCCTAAAGCCGGCGTGGGCGCCATAGGCGCCCTACAACCCCTAGTATATGATTTTTTATAATATACATACCTTCAACTTAAAGTGGAAAAATTATGTGTCCAATGTTTCTGAGCAGCACCATTTGGGATCGAGATTACTGGGCACATAAAAAGTTTTAGCTCAATGAAACAAATAGTTAAGTCCTTGCAGCCCACTGAATGCAAATAATGTTCTGTAAATAAGGATTAACACACTAAGCTATCGGCAGATTTGTTGTTATGGGAGTGCATGTGAGAGAGAGAGAGTGTTGGCCGAGGTATGCAGGCTTCATTCTTGCGTGTGGCTCGGATTTGGTATAAAGGTGACAATGTCACACACACACACACACACAGACACAGACGCACACACACAGAGACGCACACACACACACACATACACACACAGACACAGACACACACAGACACATACACAGAGACACACACACACAGACAGACAGATACACACACAGACACACACACACATAGACACACATACATACAGACACACACAGGCACACACAAACACACACATACACACACACACATTCAGTCGAACACGCGTTTAAACACACACCCAGACTTGGTCAAATAAAACATTTCCCAACTTTCAACAAATCCAAGCATGTTTATCGGGGATTCTCAAGATGTTCCTTACGCCGCAAAGGTGGAAGATAGGAAATGGCTGGAGACGATAAGTCTGTAAGGGAAAATGTATTTAGATTTAAATTGCAGTAGAGGAAGGATAGTGGAGGGGGCCGAGATGTGAGTGGCCATAAACGTTTCAAAAGTTGAGAAGCACTGAGATCGATGACGTATGTCTTTTCAGAGAAGAAAAGCATTGAGAGTATATATATTAGAAAATGTGTGAGGAGTTCAGGGGCGTCGACATTTGCTGACTTGTAACAAATTTAAGGGCGCGGTGGTCTAAGTGGTAGCGCGCTGGACTGTCGAACCGAGGCACACAAAAAAGACTCGATTCTCGGGTTCGAGCCTCTGTACTGGCAAGGCCCCCGGGCATTGTACTAGCCACACAATCCCTTGCTCGTTAGTGGTGGCCCAATGAAACTTGTGAACGCTACTTCACTTGCCCCATAGTCCATCATGGTCTGAAAAGTGGGTTATTATTATTATGATTATTAACACATTTAAACAAACGGAAACCTTGTGGTATAATAATGCGCTTTTGAAATTTCTTTGAGCAAATAATAATGAAGATTATTAATGAAGACTAAACAATATTGTAGTTTTTTTTAATGTACATTTTATGTGCAGCTGATTTTCACAGAATAACTGAATCAAGTGCTAAGAGCTTCGAGACAAACTTGAGGATTTATGAAAGCATTTCTTAAAAGTATGTTAAATACAGTCGGAACCTAAGTCGAACCTCACTCAGTCGAAAACCTCTCTCGAATTAATTGTTAGGTCCCGGCCAAATTCTGCGCATATAGGGTTTGTCATTTCTAAAACAGGAAAACGATATAACTCAATGAGTAATGTTCTATTATTCGATTAAACTTCAGCGAAATAATTTTTTGAAGCATAAATACATTCGAATCACTATGTTCTCAAAATTGTTAGCATAGTAAAATACGAAACTGTTTTTCCTTTTTCAAGTCCTATGATCTGTCTTAAATAAACAAAAATTTAACAAATAGCTGATAAGATACATCCTTCACAATATTTATATTACTAGATTTCCGGTAAATTATGTCAAAGCTTATTACGCCATTTTCCTTAACTGGAAAACTCCGTAAGTTGATTTTTTGCGAGTCTCTTTGAGTTCGACTTAGCGAGGTCCGATTGTATTATAAAATATTTTTTTTGTCCCGTAAGTTTCATTTTAAATACTACGTGCAACGGGAAATAATCCTTTAACTTTAACATTACAAAGAAAATACTTTAAAAATTATACGTTATTACTATTTTAAAAAATTTTTTAAAGGCATTGTTAAGCGAAACGGTATAAGAAGATGCATGTATTGGTGCAAGCGATAAGAAATGAAACTATACAGCCGTCATTTATATTTATTTCGATTCCGTACTATTAAAAACAGGTTTATTATTAAGAAATAATGTCTTGATAGATGAGAGTCTGCTTCAAAAGCGCCAACATGTCACTACTCGCTGAGCTATTGATATGAATTTGATAATTTGATTCTTTTATTTAGAACAGGGGTCTCCAAACCTTTCCGCGGAGGGCCGCATTTACTGTTAAACATCATTTTGCGGGCCAACTAAACGCAGTTTTGTGTTAAACTACAGGTAAAAATAGTATCTGGAGGTTAAAAGGTCTCCAGGGGCCGGATGAGAGGGCCTCGCGGGCCGTAGTTTGGAGACCCTGATTTAGAAAATACATAAAAATAACATAGACTATATGAAAACATCGTCGTTATGACAAATACATCAACCGGATGGTTTAAAATTATAAAACATGGAGAAACATCAACTGATCGACGAACGTGACGCACATGATCTGTCATTAACAACTAATTAAGTAAAAGAGACTTACTTGTTGATAACAATAAATTACTTCCCAAGAGAATGAAAGAATTCACTATTTTCACGTCAGAACAGCAACTTTTTCACAACACGACGATTATAATATTTTTTTTGTTTCCACATCACAAGTATTCATAAAATAATTCTATTCTGAATATCAAAACTTATGATTTTTTTTTGTTATTATTTTTTCAGTTGTATATGTTTATAGAGCTGTTTAAAACAAAATGTATGTAATAATTTTCATCTGGAAAAAGTTAATAAGCTAAAATAAAACAAGTAATAAAAACTCGAATGAGTATTTAAACGCAATTTCCAAAAAGAATTTCCGATTTTTTATTCAAGGGAAATTATTCTAGATTAAATTAAAAGTCGATTCAAATAAGTAATTCTGAAAGTAAGCACAATATGACCTCATATCCCCTCCCACTACATCACACCAAGAATGTGTCAATGTAGAGCACACCACGCAACAATCTAACAAGCATTCACAAAGCGGGAAAACCCAATTAAGCATCCTTCTAGATTAAATTAAAAGTCATTTCAAACAATAATTCTGAAACTAATAAAACATTTGCTTTCAAAAATTGCTGCTAAAATTACAAACTATGAGTTACTGATTATCTACATGCATTCCGTCTTCAACATTGTTCTAAATATTATTGGCTATCGTTTGGCGTTTATTTTAACCCGGCAGATGTTATGGTTGGCGAGAAATTGACAAAAAACTGAGATTTTTTCGTTTTTTTAAAAAAAATTCAAAGGAAATCCAGTAAACCTTTTCGGGATTATTTTTTTTGCCGTTGCAGATCCTTGGGACCTCCTTAGCATATTTGCAAAAGACCTGAACCCTCTATCTGGTATGGCTCAGGAGGAGTTGCATGTGCAAGGTCTACAGACATTTCAAATATATAAACGCAATTTATCCCATGGAAAATTGCATTAAAAATAATGCTTAAAATCTAGCAATACTTTATACCAAGTATATTGATGCTAGTTGATAAACAAGACAACTAAGAAGTTATCCGAGAAATACAAACGTTTATAGGTTAGGATGTTGAAAATAGGTATTTAGTCTGAAGGTAAAGTATTTATAGTTGAGCAATATTGTTTCTGTGAAAAAATGAAGGCATGTATACGTCTTTTCTTGACCTATTACAGTTGCTTCAAGTGACATGGTACTGATGGCATCAAGTGACATGGTACTGATGGCATCAACTGACATGGTACTGATGGCATCAAGTGACATGGTACTGATAGCATCAAGTGACGTGGTACTGATGGCATCAACTGACATGGAACTGATGGCATCAAGTGACATGGGACTGTGGCATCAAGTGACATGGTACTGATGCCATCAAGTGACATGGTACTGATGGCATCAAGTGACATGGTACTGGTGGCATCAAGTGACATGGTACTGATGCCATCAAGTGACATGGTACTGGTGGCATCAAGTGACATGGTACTGATGGCATCAAGTGACATGGTACTGATGTCATCAAGTGACATGGTATTGATGACATCAAGTGACATGGTATTGATGACATCAAGTGACATGGTACTGATGGCATCAAGTGACATGGTACTGATGTCATCAAGTGACATATGACTGATGTCATCAAGTGACATGGTACTGATGGCATCAAGTGACATGGTACTGATGTCATCAAGTGACATGGTACTGATGCATCAAGTGACATGGTACTGACAGCATGAAGAACATTGTTCTTCAGGCGTACTCTATTAAAAGCTAATGCCCTCTAATCGACCAGATAATTTATTTGACCCTCTTCATAAAATATAATAGTTGGATTCATTAATAGTGTTAAAGCCATAAGTCACCGCAATCTATTATGTTGGATTGTGGAGATGGATAATTCAACATTTTCTCTAACTTAATGTGTTAGAAATATGAATGCAGGTATCGAAAGATTTGCGCTCTCGAGAATTCTGTTTTTACTTTCTGTTATGAGAATGATTCTCCTTATCTATACAATTACAGTTCACTGGTCGATCAGACACAGACACAGACACAAAGTGCATATCCTTCAAAGCAATACCTCCTATCAAAATACTGTGTTATTTTGGGCCACCTTAATTTTTTCTTTCAGTTGTGCTGCACCATTTTCAATTGTTATTTTCTGTTACTATCGCTTTATCACATAAGAAAGATAACAAATAAAGCTCAAATATTATTTATTTTTCCTATCGCAAAGAGACCACTTTTTACATTCCCAGCACAAATTCCTTGATAACAGCTAAAACATGTTGCGACGGAGCAATGCAATGGTGATTGATAATCACATGTGTGCGCTCAAGATTTGATATTTTTTGTTTCTGCTGCTATTTTTAACACTTCATTTATTAACAATTTAACACAAGCTACTCTACAATTTATTTTTTAAACAAAATAAAAAATGAACCAAGTGAATAAAACCTTAATTGTCAGTAGCACAAATTTCAACTTGCTAAGCCCTTACAAAGTCACCGGTAAAAAGCTGTTTAAGCTAAATCTCAGCCGTCGTAAGGCTGTGACCAAACACTCACCATAAAACGTGTCAACATCGCTTGTGAGGGTGAGAGCGAGAGCTGTCGGTGAGTCGACTGCGGGCCGTAGACCACCTATGCTGAGGTAGACTGTCAGAATTATGGAACTTTGCCATTTTGCCATTGTGCAAAAAAAATAAATTTAAAAAAAATAATAATCGGATCGCAACAAAGCCTGCTGTTTTTTTTAATGACATTGCTAACCGAGACACCGATCGACGCGGATTAAATCCCATATTGATGGGATACGAGAATGCCACAGGGCGACGTACAAACTATTTCAATATTGAGAGTCTACATGCTACACCAGTCAATAGTGGGATAATAAAGAGTCACTGTGGATAATTTATGTATTTTAAATGTATTTTCGTATTGTCATTATCATCAGCCCACTTAAGCTGTGACTCAGGGAATGATTGGAAGGTGAAATGACTTACAGAGTTTACATCCGTAACAGAAGTCTCCGTTAACTTTCAGAAATTAAAATGTCCTAAAGTTTATTTCTTTTTCACCCCCCCCCCAAAAAAAAATAATTAAAAAATAAAATAAATAAATAAAAATAAAAAGAAAAAGAAATTCCCTTCCTACCTTAGGACATTTGTTTCGATCACTATTGTTAATTTCAAATCTTTCTATTGTCTCCGACCCGTCATTTCCCCTGCCCAATGATCAGTCTATCAGATTTATGATATCTTACATTCTCTCTCTCTCTCTCTCTTTTATACATTTAATTTATAGCATTCGTCTTAAATTCTCCCATTAAACTAAACAATTAAAGCTCTGACAGGATTTTTTTTATATACGAGGTTTATCAAGATTTCAAATGATATTCCAGACATAGATCGTTTGCGGTTTAGATCCAAGCCTCTCCACAATTTTCCACACCATGCCATGTTTACACACATTTCGGTTAAACTCCTAACAATCTTTTAAGGTCATCCTTGACACGGATACCATTGTCATCCGAAGCCTTTTTAAATTGAACATAATTTTGTTCCCAAAAACTAAACAACTTTTTTAACGCACTCTCAACCTCTGAAGACCTCCAACCCCCACACCTTCCCCCAACCATGGTGCAGTGAAAATGCCTACATTTATAACCCTCGTGTCAAAAGAGGAATTCGGCCTCCCAAAGTTTGCCAGAACATTTATCCAGTTGGACGAAAATGCGACCCCCCAACATCACCAAGGGTGATCACGCCCGTCGCCTAGCAACCGCCGCACCAACATCATCCCACTCATTGCATCGATACAAAGATACTTAATAAATACCTCAAATAAAAGCCGGTGGTGAACTATGGATAACGTTATCTGAATCTTTCGCTGCCGATAGTTTTTATTACGTTTCTAAAAATAAAAAATACATTAAGTATATTTTGCGTGGGCAAGAGTTCGACCCAAACAAAAAGATCGCGTCTTCAAGGGACATTGCGATAAAGTGTTCAAAACTTCCCATTCATAATCTCCATCCCCCTCCTCGCCCCGTACACGCCCCTGACTGAATATTTTTCTGATAATCCTGTTTGAACACAGAGAGTTAATCCCGATCCTTTATATGGCCCACGCGTGCACTATTGACCCCTTGAATAGCAGTCACTTAAAATGCTCAGTCTCGACTTTACCGCCAGTCAAATGACTTAACTAACATATTGACTAACATATTGACTAACACTAGTTCGTACTCTTTCCGCTTGGTTTAATTAATGCTATTTTGTCTACGATATGCTTCGCTCCGACGCGTTGGGACAATTTGCATTAAGAAAAGAAAATGGGTGGGGGGGGGATTTTCTTACACATTTGAACAGTCTGGCTCTTTCTGAGAAAAGCAAAACCAAAACTTCATAAAATCTGAAACGTAGAAAAACAAATGATATTAAAATGATTTTTTTTAATGATTTTTTTTTCTCTCAACGCTGCATTTATTCGACAGCCCAGAAGTTTGATTATTCGCATGTGTATATATATATATATATATATATATATATATATATATATATATATATATATATATATATATATATATATATATAATTAAGCTTTATAATTTGCAATTGTCACGCAAGTAGTGTCCGTCAGTCTGTCCGGACGCTATGCGAGGTAACTCCCGATTTAAAAAAATAAAAATGTTGCTTTCGAGATTAAAAAAATGTGTTGCTCACCATAAAATATTATGACGTGACGTCCTTATTCTAGCTTTTATTAATGTCTGAAGGAAACGAAGTAATCAAACAAACCCGTAAAAACAAAGTTTTTGACTATAAATCCCATATATATGAGACATAACTAAAAGAATTGATTATATGCAAACTCGACAAACATTTACAGACTGAAACCGAAATTATCTCCCCTGGCTTTAAAAACTGGGGGAAGGGGGGACGCGGTGTGAACATGGACAGATGGCATCAACGCGTTAAGTCAACTCCAGGTGGTTTACCTGGTTAAAACACGAGATGTGTTTATCGAAGGCTGGGCTGAAGTCAAGTGACCCGTAAAATGTAAACAATAGCGACCGCTACACATAGTTTATATAGATAAACTAAAAATGCTTTAATTTAATAACTGTACTTTCGATCGATCTGCAATTTTGATACGATGCATTGTTAGGTGACACAGGTCCGTGTGCCAAATTTCAGGGCAGAGGGGAAAAGTCTGGTCACCGATCGCTTGACCAAGCTCAGCGTGACACGTAAAAAGTAAACAAAAGCACGCCGGTACTTCGATGGGCCGCGTCAACGTGTCTACTCAAACTCTCACGTGGGAAAAAAACAATAACAATCAGTGAATTTGAATTACATACGTTATATAAGGATAAACTAAAAATGCATAAATTTAATTACGGTACGTTCGATCGATCTGGTTCGTGTGCCAAATTTCAGCTCGATCGGATCACGGGAAGTGGGTCATTTTTTACTTTTGTTTTTCCGCCCGCCCAAGACAGAGAGAGAGAGAGATGACGACAGAACGACAGAGACGGCCGTGAAGTTAATATAAGGGATTTAAAAACAAAGTTTTTGACTATAAATCCCTTATAAATGAGACATAACTTAAAGTAGTGATTATGTTCAAACTGAAACCGAAATTATCTCCTCTGGCTTTAAAACTGGGGGAAGGGGGTGTGGACATGGACGGGTGGCGTCAACGCGTTAACTCAACTCCAGGTGGTTTACCTGATTTAAACACGAGATGTGTTCACCGGTGGCTGGCCTGTAGTCAAGTGACCCGTAAAATTTAAACGATAGCGACCGCTACATATAGTTTATATAGATAAACTTAAAATGCATTAATTTAATTACGGTACGTTCGATCGATCTGAAATTTTGATACGATGCATTTTTAGGTGACACGGGCTGTGTGCCAAATTTCAGCTTGATGGCTTCACGGGAAGTGGGTCATTTTTTACTTTTGTTTTTCTGCGGGCCCAAGACAGACAGAGAGACAGAGACGGCGGTGAAATTAATATAAGGGATTTAAAAAGAGCAATGTTTTATTTGATGTGATTAATATTATTTTTTTTTGGTATTAAATGTCCAATTTTGTGTATGTTTCCATGTCAATATTACGTACGTAATTATAAATTTAATTTTCTATATTAATATATAACATTCGTTTTTCGGTTTAGGAAATTTACAATTGGTTGTCGTTTGGTTGTCAAGTTTCGATGCGTTTCGAACTACAAAGACACTATTTATTACTGCAAATGAAATGTGTCAACTTATGCTTCATTTTAGCGTTTATTTTTCTTTTATACACTTTGAGATTGCATATTTGTATGTTTAAAAAAATAACATATTTAAAAATCGGACTCCTACCCACAATAGTTTTTTTATTGTTATTTACATGTAATATTTTAATGCGTCTTAGACTAATTTTGAATGAAAAACCTTTGCTTTTAATATAGAACTGGAAAGGGTGCTGACTTGACAATAATGAAAACGTTTATTAGAATTCCTAAAACGTGTATATTAAAGCTGATACTTTAATATTTTCTTTTATCCAGTGCTTAACTTTACTTCAAAGGTTTCATGCAAAATAAATAGTTCGTCGTTATTCATATTTGTAAATAGTTACAATTTTTTATTTACATGTTTTTGATAATGTAAAGGTAATAATGTATGGACGAATGGACGCATAAACTGACAAGTCATAATAGATCTTGAAAAGGTGCTGACTTGACAACAATAAAAAACGTTTTTGTGAATTACTAACACGTTTATATTAAATTGTAAATATGATTAACAGTTGATAAGTTAATCTTTTCTGTTATCCTGTGACAAACTTTGCTTACTACGTTTCATGCAAAATAAATAGTTATTAACATGTGTAAAATTACAGTTTATTTTTTACATGTTTTGATAATGTTGTGGTAATAATGTATGGACAAATGGGCGAATAAACTGACAAGTCATAATTATCGATGAAGCTTAAACGGCTTCAAATCACAGATATCCTTGATGTGGATCACATTACAGTCACATAATTTATTTTTAACGCACTGTGCTGTATTATTGGTGTACTCATAATTGGTGCGCACTATTCAATGCCGCAAGTTAACGTCCGGCTGACTCCTCAGCAATATTTGTTAATACGTCGAACTTCAAACTTCTTAGCCGCAGTATCACTTTATGCTGTGCGTAATTCACTATGCATTTACTATTATCATGATTATATCATTATTATTCATGCAAACTTATATAACGCGAAGCCTAAGCTTGGAGGTTTTCTCATAACACATATATTCGTATATATAATCAAAATATATACTCTGCTATGTCCGTTCGTAACGCTAGATTTTAGAAAGCCCACCGCTAAAAAAATAACCTTGAAAAATATATTGCACAAAGAAAAAAAACAAAAAAACCCCACTATTTTCAAACGTCCGCATAAAATTGTTCAATATGGAAAAGAGATTTAATTTTTCTCTCTTGGTCTCTACATTTTCTGATTATTTACTATGCGGCTTTCAGGCAAAAGGGGCAATTACAAAAACTGAAATATATCCATTTTGAAAACTCCCGTCATTTTTGACGGGTAATACACTAGTATATATATATATATATATATATATATATACCCACATAGAAATGATGCCCACCCCCCTTTCCAAAAAAAAACAAACTAATTGAACTGTATCCATAAACATGTTGACAGTGACGTCACGTCATATCATTTTGTTAAAGTGTGAACGTTTTTTTTAAATATATTTTTTATTGACGTTATTTTTTTATTTTTTAAATTATAGATGTTTACAAATTCAATAAAATGTTTTTTGAGATTTTTTGAAAAGATTTGAGACATTCCCGCTCAGCGCATGTCAAGGATTCTTAAACATTTTTTTGCAATGCTGCACTCTAATTTTGATTATTTAAAATATATAAACATAATTCCCGGCATGCTCAAAAACATATCATGGGTGGGGTGGTGGGGGGGGGGCAGGACCGTAAGGGCTATCCACGCCCTCTGACATTAATGCCTGCACCTTGAATGAATGCCGGGACACCTGGTTGAGACCATGTGTCAAGAAAACCTACCCACTCACAAACGCTGGGTTTTTAAAAAGCTGACCTCGACATTATGCTGGATTTCTGCAACACAGGCAGGTATGCATTCATTTGAAAAACAACAGCAGCTGATAATGCCCCCCAAGGTGTTTTTCGTCATCACACTTTCTGCTTAAAATAATCCAAATAATCGTAATCCCTGTAAATTGTCACGTGATTGTTTTACTTTGTTTATTTGTTAAGCTAATTAAGATGAGTCGCTATTTCTCAAAGATTTTCAATCAAATGGGACATAACTCAAAACTTGTTTGTTAGAGCTGATAGATAAGCTGGGCGTTCACCTACACTGACCTACACTCAGACAAACTAACAATTAATAACCCCAAAACACATATCTTCACTTTTTAATGGAGATGAAGGTTTGCCTCAATCAGCAATTTTAAATGAAATTTGAAGAAAAGGTTGTATAAGAATATACATAAATTACTTTCTGAGAATATTCGTATGCACCCAAGATATCATATGATTTTGAGAACCCTCCTACACCCCACTCCCGCCCCCCCAACAAAAAAAAATCATTTAGAGACCAAAAATGTATTTTAAGTTTCATTCGCGATTAGTATTTCAGGTTTAGTTCACATATGATACATGTACAAGCCTTATGTTATACATGTACAAGCCTTATGTTATACATGTACAAGCCTTATGTTATACATGTAGAAGCCCTGTGTTATACATGCACAAGCCCTGTGTTATATAAGTACGAGTCCTGTTGTATAACTGTACAAGTCCTGTGTTATACATGAACAAGCCCTGTGTTATACAAGTACAAACCATGTCTTATACATGTACAAACCCCGTGTTGTACATTTACAAGCCCTGTGTTATACGTGTACAATCCCGGTGTTATACATGTTCAAGCCCTGCGTTATATATGTACACGCCCCTTGTTGTACATTACAAGCCCTATGTTATACATGTACAATCCCGGTGTTATACATGTACAAGCCCTATGTTATACATGTACAAGCCCTATGTTATACATGTACAAGCCCTATGTTATACATGTACAAGCCCTATGTTATACATATACAAGCCCTGTGTTATACATGTACAAGCCCTATGTTATACATGTACAAGCCCTGTGTTATACATGTACAAGCCCTAAGTTATACATGTACAAGCCCTATGGTATACATGTACAAGCCCTATGGTATACATGTGCACGCCCTGTGTTATACATGTAAAAGCCCTATGTTATACATGTACAAGCCCTGTGTTATACATGTACAAGCCCTATGTTATACATGTACAAGCCCTATGTTATACATGTACAAGCCCTGTGTTATACATGTACAAGCCCTGTGTTATACATGTACAAGCCCTATGTTATACATGTACAAGACCTGTGTTATACATGTACAAGCCCTATGTTATACATGTACACGCCCTATGTTATACATGTACAAGCCCTATGTTATACATGTACACGCCCTATGTTATACATGTACAGGCCCTGTGTTATACATGTACAAGCCCTATGTTATACATGTACAAGCCCTATGTTATATATATACAAGCCTGTGTTATACATATACAAACCCTATGTTGTACATGTACACGCCTTGTGTTATTCATGTACACGCCTTATGTTATAAATGTACACGTCCTGTTGTATAACTGTACACGCCCTGTTGTTTAACTGTACACGTCCTGTTGTATAACTGTACACGTCCTGTTGTATAACTGTACACGTCCTGTTGTATAACTGTACACGTCCTGTTGTATAACTGTACACGTCCTGTTGTATAACTGTACACGTCCTGTTGTATAACTGTACACGTCCTGTTGTATAACTGTACACGCCCTGTTGTATAACTGTACACGCCCTGTTGTATAACTGTACACGTCCTGTTGTATAACTGTACACGTCCTGTTGTATAACTGTACACGTCCTGTTGTATAACTGTACACGTCCTGTTGTATAACTGTACACGTCCTGTTGTATAACTGTACACGTCCTGTTGTATAACTGTACACGCCCTGTTGTATAACTGTACACGTCATGTTGTATAACTGTACACGTCCTGTTGTATAACTGTACACGTCCTGTTGTATAACTGTACACGTCCTGTTGTATAACTGTACACGTCCTGTTTTATAACTGTACACGTCCTGTTGTATAACTGTACACGTCCTGTTGTATAACTGTACACGTCCTGTTGTATAACTGTACACGTCCTGTTGTATAACTGTACACGCCCTATTGAATAACTGCACACTCCCTGTTGTATAACTGTACACGTCCTGTTGTATAACTGTACACGTCCTGTTGTATAACTGTACATGCCCTATTGTATAACTGTACACTCCCTGTTGTATAACTGTACAAGCCCTGTTGTATAACTGTACACGCACTGTACTACTCAAATGTCTTCTGCATCAAACACGACATGATAAGACGCAATGGAGCCACGCGTTCCATATTTTGTTTTAAGTGTAGATCAGTTTTCTTTCGTGAGAGTGAAATACAGATCCTTTTGACATTTCATCAATTTTTTTCGTGGGGTTGACAATAATCAACAGGAATAAGTGAGTCGAAAAAAAATAGACTTAAAAATAGACTTTAAAAGTGACTTAAAAGATCGTTAAACTGTCACTGAAAATTATTAAACCTTTTCATACCAAGATACACGCGTGATTGACTGAAAAAGCCCGACTTAAGAATCAACACTTTGGTAAATACAGAACGTTGTTGCAAATCGTGGCCAAAAAAACAACAACCAACAAACAGAAAATACAGTGCTCGTCATAAAACAACTCTAAACCGCAACAGGGACTCATACATTTGTCAAGCTACTGGCGTAAGTTCCAGCCCATGAAGAATGCGTTTTGTAGGTTGGGACGTAGTTAAATTCACGGATATGATTCAATGCGGTATTTAACTCTTGCCAACTTTATTTCATTCGGTGATATCCCGCAGCTACATAAATATGAACTAGCAGCTCAATTAATGTCACAAATATGTAAAGCCTTAATAAGTTCATTGAATATTCAGGATCTGGGTTTTCAATAAATTTAAAAGGCCTAATCCTTAATGTTATTTTCATAGCAGGTATATTTCAATGTTCACTCTGATTTTTTGGTCCGCGTTAAAACCGCACATATGCAATATTTCCCAGCATCCATTTTTTTCTGCAATATTTTACCAAATTTGCTTCGCGGTAAGTCTAACCTGCTGTGCGGTATCGTTCAGATATATGCGCGGCTACACAGCCGCATATATAGTGGTGCAATCGGTACCGTATATCTCTTCCTCACATAAATTATAATGATAGTTATTATTTTAGTGATATAGAACGTGTAAATTAAAAGTGACAAAACTTGTTTAAGTAAACTACTTGTAGATTCTTCGGCGAATGTTTTGATCAATCTTAATAAATGAAATGTTTTAAATTAAATTTACATACTATATCTCCCCTACCTGTATAAATCTTTTAAGAACAAAGACACATTCACAATTGAGCCAACTTTCATTGAAGGGGCTCAGTAAATTAGAATGCTCATAGCAAATAGCTTTTTACACTTTTAGATACATACCAGAGGTGTAAGGGGGAGGGCGGGATTTTTGCCGGTGAGTTTCAAATATTTAAGGGCCCCTTCTCGCACTAAAACACTCACTCTGAAGTGGGCCCGAAAAAGATCCCCCCATTTGAGTAAAGCAGCCATGCCCCCTGGATGGATCGCTCACTCATAAATCTGCCACGCCGCGTTCCACGGGTCAAATTTACTCATTTTGTAACATTAATGATTCACCCAATTTCTCCCCATTGTTTCTTTTCATACATTGCTGGTGGTCATAATAATGTGTTTACTGTAACACATTCTAAACAAAATTAAATCAGGAAAGAAATGAAACGTTAATGCCACGTGGTAACGCGGTCAACAGTAAGCTACAAAGCTATTAGTATTAACATTTTTTGTACCTTTATCTGTTGGATTAATTTTTTTTTCACATTTACTATCAGGCACTTATGTTTGTTATTTTTTGTAATCTTGTAATTGGCCATAAAACAGACTGTTTACATATTCAGAAATAAATCCTGTCAGCTGAATACGTTGAGACTTTTCTCTTCTGTAGTTATCACAAAAACCTTTGCACTTTTGGACTGGGGCTACTATGTCTTATTCTGTCAGGACCATCTGACGATGCTACGATTGGATCTAAACACGAATTAATGTAACTCCTACTGGTCATATAATTACTATTCCTATTTTCTCAGCAGTCAATTAGTCAAATACTAATACTAATACTAATACTAATACTAATACTAATACTAATACTAATACTAATACTAATACTAATACTAATACTAATACTAATACTAATACTAACACTAACACTAACACTAATACTAATACTAATAATAATAATAATACTAATACTAATACTAATACTAATACAAATACTAATACTAATACTAATTGCGAAAAATGATCTCTCTATTTAGTTTCCAGTGTGAGAATGTTGAATCATTTACCAGTGACGCATTTTTTACGTGTTTCCAATGCATACAGAAATCAATTTGTAGCAGAGAAGTTAAAAGTTATAGCAAATGTCTTACACACTCAATGCTGTGTTTGGCGCTGACATAATATTGTCGCCCCATTCACTAAACTGTTTTTGGATAGGAAATTTATCTGCGTGATCTTGTGGTTGACATTCGTCTTGAGGCGACCATTCTCTTGTTTGGTCTGAGTGATTTCAAGAGGCCAATTTTGGACTCAGTGATATGTATACACCAAAGGGAATTTAACCATTCAAGAGGCCCTCACAAGAACTTAGTGAAGTTTAATAAATGTGATTGTTTTCCAAAGATGCAGCACCTGTTATTGAGGTGAGAAGGGAGAACGTATCGTGATGAGTTCGAGGAACTTCTTGGAGACTTCTTGGAGACTTAGAACAATGCAAGTCATCGCCAGTTTTATACCATTGAAACGGTGAGAGTTGACAGATTCTTGGTTTTGTAAACCCATGATGATGGTCGCCTCCATGAAAGAGATAAAATCATGACATGAATGCATTGGGCACATAGCTCGCTCAGAAATGACATTATCCAGCTACACTTTTTAAAGTTTTCTTTAAGTCAGTAATGTCTATACAGTCTGTAATGTCTATACAGTCTGTAATGTCTATACAGTCTGTAATGTCTATAAAGTCTGTAATGTCTATACAGTCTGTAATGTCTATACAGTCTGTAATGTCTATACAGTCTGTAATGTCTATACAGTCTGTAATGTCTATACAGTCTGTAATGTCTATACAGTCTGTAATGTCTATACAGTCTGTAATGTCTATACAGTCTGTAATGTCTATACAGTCTGTAATGTCTATACAGTCTGTAATGTCTATACAGTCTGTAATGTCTATACAGTCTGTAATGTCTATACAGTCTGTAATGTCTATACAGTCTGTAATGTCTATACAGTCTGTAATGTCTATACAGTCTGTAATGTCTATACAGTCTGTAATGTCTATACAGTCTGTAATGTCTATACAGTCTGTAATGTCTAAACAGTCTGTAATGTCTATACAGTCTGTAATGTCTATACAGTCTGTAATGTCTATACAGTCTGTAATGTCTATTCAGTCTGTAATGTCTATACAGTTTGTAATGTCTATACAGTCTGTAATGTCTATACAGTCAGTAATGTCTATACAGTCTGTAATGTCTATACAGTCTGTAATGTCTATACAGTCTGTAATGTCTATACAGTATTACATTGATTGAACTCCCATTCAAATGTTAATTTTGAGATCGGGAAAGAGTAAAAATCAAGTAAATCTAGATCGACCTTTTTCAAGTAGTTAAGCTATTCTGAGCTAACTTGATTACCTGAAATAACTCTATGACTTATTATAAATCTGCTAAAAATCTGTTCACGGACTTAGCATAAATCTCTTTGTCTCATCTAGACCAAGTCATTTGTGAGAACCTTAGTCCGAATAGTTAATGTAGCCAAGAGTAACAGCTTTCAAGAAAGCGAGAACACCGCTTATAATCTCTGGCCTCCCTTGGCTTAAAAGTCGTTCTGCTGGCGGGGAATCATTTACATTTTACTTCAAGGAAATAAGCGAATTGTTTTACTTTTTTTATATTTTGGTGGTAATAATCCAACAAATATAGCGTTCTATTTTCATTAGAGGAGTTGAACAACATGTTAAATATGCGATGTTTCGGCCGCACGTGTCGGGAGGGCAGAATACAAATGAAGTCCAGGTTTTTAACAAAAGTCATTGATTATTGTTAACGGAGTTGTGGCCGCTGGGCGTGGTGCCTCGCTTTCATACACGCAGCCGTATTAGCATTGTGATAGGAGCATATCGAGGGGGGCAGGGGGTGTGTGTGCAGCGCACACGTGTGGCGCGAATGATCGAATGCCCGCTGTTTAATATGTGTCGTGAGCCAGTGGTTCGGCTAAACTAAGTTGTGAGCCAAGTGGTTCGGTTAAACTAAGTTGTGAGCCAGGGGTTCGAATTTTTTTTACTCGATTAATCGATTAATTACAATTAATTATATTTTTTTATAACGCATAGATAGATCCCGTTAAGTTGCGATTCATTATTTCACGAAATCAATTAAGTCGCGGTAATTCCATGGCTCCCAAATAGTTGTGACGTCACACAGCAAATTCGTTCTGCTATGCAAGAAATAAGGTTTAAAATATTTTTTGTATACGTTTGCACGTCTAAATAAACAATAATAATACAAGTATTTAAGTAAAAAAAAACAATTATATTAATAAATTGGGGACAAAAAATAGAAATATTTTCTTAAATTTTAATCGAATTTTAAACGTTCAAAATTAATTTTAATCGATTAAAATTTTTAACGATTATTCGATTAATTATTCGTTAATTTCCGCAGCCCTTATTATAAACAATTTGACCCGACTCAAATTTCTTCAGATTTGGGAACAAGAAAATAGTTAATCATATGACCAATGGCAGGACATGTTTCCTTGACATTTATACGTATAACGTGTTAACTCGTGTACCGAACATTCTGTTGAAACGAGAACCGCTGAAACTGGGATTGCTTTTCACAAAACAACCATCGCGACCGCCACCAAAATCGGAAAAAAAACACACACACAAAACTTTATTTTGAATTAGCAAATTAGTAGCAGCCCCCCAACAAGGTAAACACAAAACTTCAATCATGTTCTTGAGCTTCCTTTGTTTCGTTTTTCAGGCGTTTATGGAGACTGACAGGATTTTTATTTTGGAGTTTTCGCTTTTTTTTAAAAAGTTTATTTTGCTTATTTAATTGTGAAAACTCAAAAGTCAAAAATCTCAAAAGATTTAGAATCGACGAAAGAAAATTGTCTATGAGCACAACAAAAGAGCAAGAATTTGAAATTGTTTGGTATAGATCGGAATGAATTAACGGGTTCGAAGTCTTTGGCAGAAATCGTGTTTAGTAGAACGAACACTACGAAAGAGACCCGAGTTTGTTCTGCAGGTGTCACAGCAGTTTAGGTCTTAGATACCTGGCGGCTGGCTACACTTAAGGATTGACGAATTTAATTTGTTTTTTCAGTTTAATCGGCAAAAGTCCGCGACTTTTCGCGACAGTGGTTGGTGGCTTGCAAGGCGAATAGCGACAGAACACATTATTTTAAAGGTGAGTGCAAGACTAAGTTATTCCCTGAAAGATTTTAACAACTAAATAAGTTTGATCAATACAAGTGAATAGGTGCAAGTACTATACACCATTCGTGCTTTTCCCTTGTGCAACATATGCGAAAGTGATGACCATCGTCAAAAACAAAATTTCTATGACTTCTATGACGAAGTCAGAAACATGAGTCATCAAGACGGTTTGACGTTGGTCAAATGGTCAACTGTGCCCCCACTCTGGGATGTTAGTCCAACCCCCACAACCCCAGTCCCACAACCACCACCAAAATAATTTTAAAATGGGAAAACAACACTCCCCCCCGAATCAGTACAAAAATGTGTCTACTTACATGCAGACATTTGAAAGTCAATTTTGAAACAGTTCGACTGGTGCATGACTTGGGCGTATGCTATTAGATTACATATTTGCATTTTATATATTTTTAATACGCTTGCTACAGAAAAAATGTCCCTGCGTTCTGAGGACAAAACGTGATTTCATAATGAGTCACTGGATTAGTTAATAAATTATTATCAATATCAAAACTTCAAGGACAAATAATGGAACATAATGCACAAAACATAATTTAAAGACATAAATTATATACAAAAGGAAATTAAGTATATTTTTTAATAAAGAATTTAAAAAAAAGAAAGAATGAAAGAAATAAAAAAAGGAAGAAAAGGAAAGAATAAAGAAGGAAAGAGAGAAAGAAAGAAAGAATTAGAAAGAAAGAAAGAAAAAAAGAAAAAAAGAAAGAACGAAAGAAATAAAAAAAGTAAGAAAAGGAAAGAATAAAGAAAGAAAGAGAGAGAAAGAAAGAATCAGAAAGAAAGAAAGAAAGAAAGAGAGAAAGAAAGAGAAAGAAAGAAAGAAAGAAAGAAAGAAAGAAAGAAAGAGAGAAAGAGAAGAAAGAAAGAAAAGAAAGAAAGAAAGAAAGAAAGAGAGAAAGAAAGACAGAAAGACAGAAAGACAGAAAGACAGAAAGAAAGAAAGAAAGAAAGAAAGAAAGAAAGAGAGAGAGAGAGAGAGAAAGAGAGAAAGAGAGAAAGAAAGAAGAGAAAGAAAGAAAGAAAGAAAGAAAGAAAGAAAGAAAGAAAGAAAGAAAGAAGAAAGAAAGAAAGAAAGAAAGAAAGAAGAAAGAAAGAAAGAAAGAAAGAAAGAAAGAAAGAAAGAGAAATAAAGAAAGAGAGAGAGAAAGAGAAGAAAGAGAGAAAGAAAGAAAGAAAGAAAAGAAAGAAAGAAAGAAAGAAAGAAAGAAAGAAAGAAAGAAAGAAAGAAAGAAAGAAAGAAAGAAAGAAAGAAAGAAAGAAAGAAAGAAAGAAAAGAAAGAAAGAAATAAAGAAAGAAAGAAAGAAGGAAAGAAAGAAAAGGGAAAATAATAAATGTGAAAACAGTAAGTATAGAACGATTAAAACAAAATTTAAAGAAAATTCGATATATGCATTCAATTATTAACTTTCATCGAAAAAAGTCAATAAATAAGAAAGTATAAGACTGGGATGAGAAGAAAATTTAGTAAAGTATAATACGGAAAATTTTTAAGGGCGGGTAGTGTCGAGTGGTGATAAGAAGCACTACAAGACATATTTAAAAATGATTTAATTTGAACAAAGCGACAATGAAAACATATAGAAATATTGACGAGAAAGTAAAAACGTTCTTTTTAAAAAAAATATTTTGTATGATTCAGTTGCACTTTTGCACATTAGATTGAGATTTCTAATATACGATAGTGACAGATGGGCAGAGATTTCTTTTACAAAGAGTCCCTAAATTTTAATATAGTAAATATAATTTTATTTCTTGCAATTCTCGAATAACAACAACACAATTCATATTTTATATTCTATAATATATTATTGAAAAATGAAACACGCTATCCCATGATACAACGCTACATAAGTCACCGGTTCCCAAAGTAGGCGGGTAAGGGCAGGGCCGTCTTAACGCATAGTCCCGCTGGGCATTTGTTGGGAGGGGGGGTCCACGAGCATAGGGGCCCCATGGGAATATATTTATTTATATATATTATGTATTTTAATTTTTTTTATTCCTGCGGTGGGGGGGGCGCACTCTTTCTTTGCCCAGGGGCCCGACACTATTTCTTTGTCCGGGGGCACAAAATGGTGTAAAGACGGCTCTGAGTAAGGGTCGTTCTTTGTAAAACGTGTGAATATTTTCATTATCAAACACCAAGTAGGGAGAAAGTCACGTGTTAACTACAGGAGAGGTGACGCTGGTCACCACTGGCCGTTGATGAACATTTTATCAATAAAATAAAACAAACCCGTAAAAACAAAGTTTTTGACTATAAATCCCTTATATATGAGACATAACTAACAGTATTGATTATTTTCAAACATTTACAGACTGAATCTGTCTTAACTCAAGTTTGCTTCATAACCCTAGGGGGGAGGGGTGGGTGGGAGGGGGAGAGGGGAAAAGTCTGGTCACCAATTCGCTTGACCGAGCTCAGAGTGACACGTAAAATGTAAACAAAAGCGCCCCGTCACTTCGTTGGGTCGCCTCAATGCGTCAGCTCAAACTTTCACGTGGCAAAAAAAACAATAACAAACCGTGAATTTAAATTACATACCTCATATAAGGATAAACTAAAAATGCATTAATTTAATTACGGTACGTTCGATCGATCTGAAAATTTGATACGATGCATTGTTAGGTCAGACGGGTCAATGTGCCAAATTTCAGCTCGATCGAATCACGGGAAGTGGGTCATTTTTGACTTTAGTTTTTCCGCCCGCCCAGCCCATGAGATGATGAGATGAGATGATGAGATGATGAGACGGCCTAGAAGTTAATATAAGGGATTTAAAAATGAAACACACTATCCCATGATACAACGCTACATAAGTCACCGGTTCCCAAAGTAGGCGGGTAAGGGCAGGGCCGTCTTAACGCATAGACCCGCTGGGCATTTGTTGGGAGGGGGGGTCCACGAGCATAGGGGCCCCATGGGCATATATTTATTTATATATATTATGTATTTTAATTTTTTTTTCCTGCGGTGCGCACTCTTTCTTTGCCCAGGGGCCCGACACTATTTCTTTGTCCGGGGGCACAAAAATGGTGTAAAGACGGCTCTGAGTAAGGGTCGTTCTTTGTAAAACGTGTGAATATTTTCATTATCAAACACCAAGTAGGGAGAAAGTCACGTGTTAACTACAGGAGAGGTGACGCTGGTCACCACTGGCCGTTGATGAACATTATCAATAAAATAATCCCGTGTTCGATATTGTTGTACGCCGTCCCTTGTTCGATATGTTTGTACGCCGTTCCCTTGTTCGAATTGTTTGTACGCCGTTCCCTTGTTCGATATTGTTTGTACGCCGTTCCCTTGTTCGATATTGTTTGTACGCCGTTCCCTTGTTCGATATTGTTTGTACGCCGTTCCCTTGTTCGATATTGTTTGTACGCCGTTCCCTTGTTCGATATTGTTTGTACGCCGTTCCCTTGTTCGATATTGTTTGTACGCCGTGATCCTACGAGGAACATGCTCATCACCTTAGTCATGTGATCTGGCAGCCTTGTGTTTCCATTGGCTGCTTATTATTAGCTCAATAATAACAGTCTTAATAATATTCATACTAAACCCAGTTTAATCCCGAATCCTGACAATGCCAGCCAATGTGCATCACTGCGCATTAGTGCGCATCAGTTACTCGCTTCATTTGCTCATTGCATTTATCTTTTTCTTCTAAATATTGTGAGGCCATTGTGGACTTTGAGAAATTTCCTTTCCGTTATAAAACTTTTATTATAATAAGACTTGGTTGTGCTGCGGCGACGTGGCGCCTGTGGTGCACACATTTTTAGGGCGCCTACGGCGCCCACCTTTTTCAAAAGCCCTAGTAACTTACCTTTGTATGATAGATACGAAATATACCTGAAATGTACACAAAGTATTTTATAATTAACAATCTCAAATCCTCAAATCCTCTTTTTACATCGTTCCCTTCGACAGTACTGTTTCTGTCGTTTAATATTCCATACCCTCTTATCCTGAGCCGTCTTTACACCAAGTTGGACCCCCGGGCAAAGAAATAGTGCTGGGACCCTCCCCAGCAGGAATAAAAAATAAATATACATAATATATAAGTAAACATATTCAAATGGGGCCCCTATTCTCGCGGGCCCCCGGGCCAATGCCCAAACGGCTCTATGTGATAAGACGGCCCTGCTCTTATCCAATGTAGTAACGAATTCGGATATTGATTGTGTAGCATTTAAAGCAACCTGCACAAAAAGCTGTAGAGTGTATTTAATCGCCATCGGCATCATCCTAAGTAATGCTTATTGTCGCTGTGATACGTGTAGATTTTGAACCATGTGTTGTCGCAGTGTTGTTATCCCCTTAGGACAAGGCAAGTGTGAGCTCTGAAAGTATCGATTTTTTACATTTGGAGGTCAACCACTAGGGTTGGTTCACCCGTTGCGGTCCACACTCCCTCACCCCCCTAAGTCACAGCTCTCATTGCCACGAGTACCAAACCTTTGAGAAACAGATCTAAAAATTGTCGCCATCAGCGCACGTCGCCCTATCTTAGAGTAGATTTGATACAAGCACATTGTAACACATTAGAATTTAGACTGGTGGTAATTATCGATTACATGCACAAGCGAGGGAAACCAACACATCACAAATATTCAAAAGTAATAAAAACGCAAGACTGGACTTAAACAATGCATTAGCATAAGAATCAATAATCTTCTTTATAAATTGAGCGTATGTAATGAACACGAGAAGGAAATCTATCAGCAATTATTTATATGAAACTGCTTTGAATATTGTCTTACTTTATTGTGTTTCTCTTTTGCGATATTTTTAGGCACTAATATCCTTTATTTTTACTTAATATATGTCTCCCCAAATGGAGGATAAAGTCTCACGTTGGTGGATTCTGTTTGAGTTTATCATATTTACTTAAAATGTTCAAATGATTTTTTAATGTAATATATTATTACTTTTAAAATAAATTGAATTTTTAAAATTCCATGTAAGAGAGAGAGAGTGATAGCAAAAGACAAAAAGTGCACAAGAGAGTGAGAGAGAGAGAGAGAGAGAGAGAGAGGAGAGAGAGAGAGAGAGAGAGAGAGAGAGAGAGAGAGAGGAGAGAGAGAGAGAGAGGAGAGTGAGAGAGAGAGGAGAGAGAGAGAGAGAGAGAGAGATAGGGAGAGAGAGAGAAAGCAGATTTCATATTATCATTTTCGATATTTACTTCTGTTTATATTATAATTTCTTTGTTTGAGGATGGTCATTTACAAAACTGAATGAATTTTTCTATTTCTCACTCTCTTTTGTGTGTTAAACTACTTTTAACAACCTAAAGACATTTACAGTATTTAGTTTTTTTCAGTTTAATCTACAAATACGAAATGTTATCTTTGTGTCAATTCGTGTGAGTTCATGATAATTTGCAGAAATTTTGGAAACTTAAATTTCAATACACTCATTTTTCATCTGTCTACGTTAGGTATTGTGTCTCGAGAGAAGGAGAACAAGTTTAACCTTACAGTTAAATCTGCGAAACCTTTTGACAATGTGGAACAATCATAAATAGAAAAACCTACAACAACATACTCATTCAACAACAACAACACAACCATTCATGATTCTTGTTCATCAAAGAAAAAAAATATTTCGTAATCACTCTAAAAAAAATACAAGCGAAATAACACAATAAATTTGGCACTAACTGTACTACAACAGCAAAAAAAACACCAAAAAAAAACAAGTAAACTCATGGCAAAAAAACATAAACTCTAAACAGCGACTCAGTTTGTTATTGTATTTATTTTGGTTTATAATAGCGTGCTATTGTTTTTATATCTCTCTTTACAAAAATGATTTTTTAAAAAAATAATAAGTTCATAATGCATGAAACCATTGACAGTAATCTTTCTCCGGGGCACGTTTGTGCTGACAGAACATCGTGACTAAATGATTTAACACAAGACTACTGCAACAGTCGGGAGATTTGAGATTCATTAGTTGTTGTGGCTGCCAGTCTGTACCGCGGGCGGCTCTGGTGTCCTGCCTGCAATATGTAAATTAACATTTACCTCGTTGGCTGGATACGAGTAGTGATCTCAAAGACAGATACATTGCCTGCGCCAAGTAAAGTAACGATAACATTTCTATCTGGATAGAGAGTTTTAAATTTTTTTAAAAATCAATAAAAACCCAAAGTTTTTTTTTACTATAAATCCTTTATATTTGAGACATAACTAAAAGTATCGATTATGTTCAATACAATACGCACCGCACGACAGACTAGCATAAACATTTTCCAAGCTACGTAGAGATACATAAAGATAACCTAAAAATTCATTAATTTAATTACAGTACATGCGATCTGTGTGAAATTTTGAAACATCATTTTTATCGTCGCCACGAGTCTGCCTGCAAAAATTTCAGCTCGTTATGATACGGGGAAGTGGGATAAAAAATATATCCAAAGTTTTTGCTGCAAGCAAGCAATCAATCAATCAAGCAGACGCCACGAGTTAATATAAATGATTTAAAAATAAGATACATTGCCTGCTCAAAATTAAACTAACAATAAAATTTCTGTCTGAACAGTGTGTTCAAAAATAGATACATTGATGCAAAAGTGAAACATGTTGAAATGCTTGCGGTGAGCAGTCATTCCGTCAACAAAATTGAAAGGTTTGTTAAGTGTATCCCTTATCACGATAGTTTGAAGCTTGATTGAAATAAACACTAAGAGTTAATCTGATCTATGCGCGATGTAATTTAATTACCTAAGTCTTATGTAATCAAGACACGATAGGTAACAATGAATTAAGGAGATTTTTTTTTATTCAAAAGGTTTTGAAATTCTGTGGTGAAAATATGTGGGCCTTGAGATAAACTTGATAATGAAATAATACAAAGCAACGGCTTTATAGCTACTCTATGTATTAATGCCTTTACATAATACATAATCCATCTATACATTAATGATTAATTTGTCTACTTACTCCATAGCAAATCTTTAGATTAATGTCTCAACGTCATCATACACACTCTTTGCATTTATTTTATCTACTTACTATATAATCAATCTATACTTTGATATTTATAGTGAACAGACAGAGTCTTTATATGCCTGCTAATGACTCTATTTATACATTAACGAATAGTTTATCTACCTGCCACAGACCCCATCTATAGATTATTGTATCCACTTACTGCAAAGTCCATCAATACAATATTAAGTAATGTACTTATGACTACAAAGTCCATCAATACAATATTAAGTAATGTACTTATGACTACAAAGTCCATCAATACAATATTAAGTAATGTACTTCTGACTACAAAGTCCATCAATACAATATTAAGTAATGTACTTCTGACTACAAAGTCCATCAATACAATATTAAGTAATGTACTTCTGACTACAAAGTTCATATGTACAATATTAAGTATTGTATCCACTTACTACAAAGCCCATCTAGACAGTATATTCCATTCAGCTGGGCAATCACTACAAGGGGCACCTTTATAGAAAGGTCTTGTTCCAACATAATTGCCTCTGTGAACAAGAAGTCATGGCACCGAAATGTTACATGAGACTATGAGGGGGCGTGTGATGTTATTTTAAAAATATAAATAACAAAATTTTAAAAAAATGTCCGTGATGCTACTAATTTTAGAAAGCAACGCGCGAAATTACTGCACCAAAAAAGAACACTTTTGGAACGGCCGCATAAAATTGTTCAATAGGGAGATAAATGAATAAAATAAAATAAATGAAAGTTCTGTATTACGTTATTTTGTAATCTGATGTGTATTTTTTTCAAAATAAATAGATTTCAGCTGAAATGTATTTATTTTGAAAACTTCCGACATTTTTGACGGGTAATCATATATTTCTGATAATGATGAAAAGTATTAGTAAATATTAGGACTGCGGAAATTAATACGATAATTTCTCGATTAATCGTAAAAAAATTTAACGATTAAATTTCTTTTTAACGATAAATCGACCCACCACTTATAAATGTACTGGAAGTAAAAAAGTAAAATATTTCAGCCGATAAATATAAACTAATTTACGGGAGATTACACGTACATTTTGGTTTTAAACTATTGACTGACGTGAATGTTCAAAATGTTGATAAATGTTATTGTGTCCATTGAGAGAAATCATTTGCCTACCATGCAATGTTCCCTCAAAGTCTAAGTTTCGATGATCCGTGTGCAAAGTTGAAAAAAAAACTAGTGTGCAAAGTTGCACAACGTCCACATTTTTAAAGCAATATTTTACAAAATTTGCTGCGCGGTGATTCTAAACTACTGCATGGCGTCGGGTCAAATATCTGCGCAGCCGCACTGCTTAAAGGTAACATTGCTACCATGGTTCTAACACTTCGCTTACATATCACCTACTACATCCACTACAGCAGTGCTTCTTAAAGTGGTGGTCCGCAGATGTTATTAAAAAAGGACAGAAAAAATCTTCAGTACAGGGAAAATAGGGTACCGGTCCCTGGTAAATGGGAAACAAAATTCCTGGCGGTCCGCCATACTAAAAAGTTTGAGAAGCACTGCACTACAGTATCGGAAACTTCAGCTGAGACAATCTAAAGTTATGTGAACGATTGTTCAGCTCGGCTGGTTATATTGTCAATAAGACCTTCTTATCACTTGAACCAAATAATGTCAATACACTTGTCTGTTTGCGTGTTGGTTAAAAGATGTCATATAAAGAAGACATTCCAGAGTTATTTCGATTTTCGAAAAGTACGTGTAAGAAATGTTACTTATGACACCATAAATTTCATTTTTTTTTGGATTTAATCGAAATTAACGATTAATTAATCGTTAATTTTTCAAAAGTTATCGATTAAATTTAAATTAATCGTTGACAGCCCTAGTAGATATGTATAATTTTTTTTTATTGAAACTGTACTGGTGGAATTAAAAAATGCTGTATAAGGTCAAGTTTTTATTTCAATTATCACGACAAAGCGAGGAAGATTAAATTTGCTAAATGTTGCATTTTTTTTATATCCTGTTCTGCACTGTCATATTACACCACTGACGAGTACGGCTACATTAAATAGTGCAAGAATTTAACACTGCGTTTGAACGCAATGGGCATCTGAAAAATTATCTTTTTTTCTGTGGCTTCATTAGTTAAATGCCTCGTCTTTGATTGCGTCATACTAATAATTATTGTTTTTCCTGCCCAAAATTATTAACCTATAACCCGTGCGCTAACTAAACCATCGTGGTAGCTTATTGTTGTTATCTCCCGTGGCTTACCCGCGTCAACTTGACACATTAAAAAATAATATAAAAGCCCAAGTCACTGGTTCACTGGATGGATCATTGTATCCGTAACGCTATGACGTCATTTTTTAGCTTATACTTTAACTAGGTTGTGCTGCGGCGCCCACTTTTTTAGGGCGCCTACGGCGCCCACCTTTTTCAAAAGCACAACTAACTTGTCCTTGTATGATAAATACGTAATATTAAACTTCCTTAAATGTACACAAAGTATTTTATAATAGGGGCTGTAGGGTGCCTACGGCGCCCACTTTTTTTTTGGGGGGCAAAAGCCCAAGTAACTTATCCTTGTTTGATAAATCCGAAATATTTCTGAAATGTACTTAAAGGTATTATTTATATAATTATTTTTTTACAGTGCTAATCACAACACGATTTTTTAAAATTAATTTTAGAAAGTAGTGCACCAAATTACTGCACCAAAAAATAACTCTTTGAGTCAGTCAGCACTGTTTACAACACAGATGCTGACGTCAAAGGTTCGTGCGTTGTTTGGTTATTGTTAATCTGAAAACCAAAATGATTATGATTTTTAAGTCTATATTTTCAATTTTTAAAAAAAGCAGAGTGATGTCCATTAGCGTTAGTCCACAGTCATACATAATTGAGGGCAAATATATATATGAATGATACATGGTGTGCATCAAAAGGCATGCAAAATAATTATAAATGAAAGACTCGCCGTAAATAAATATATTATATGACGTCATTGTTTTAGCTTATATTTTAAATTTGGTAAATGGAACGATGTAAAAATAGGATTTTTTATAATTATAAAACACTTAGTGTACTTTTAAGGAAGTTTAATATTTCGTATTTATCAAACTAGGATAAATTACTTCGGCTTTTGACACAAAAACGTGGGCGCCCTACAGCCCCTAGTTAATCAATATTTGCCATAATGAAATCATTATTATGAAATCATTAATTAAATATAATGATACAAATGAAAAACAAATCTACGAAAAGCTGTTCTTATAGCTAAGATGATAATTCAGAGAAAAAAATTAATAAATTTGAGGTTAAAAGACATTGATTCGTTATTTGGTTTTTGAAATCACATACTGCTGTAAATAAAAAAATTTTTTATCCCAAGTGGTGGTTTATGTGGCAACGCAGTACAGAAAATCCCGGATTTTATCAGAGCAAATTTAGCCATGCTCACTCTGGGACGGCATATGTTTTTTGCTTTTTTTGTTTTGTTTTTTTTGGTTTGTTTTTTTGGGGTTTTAGGGGGGGGGTGTTCTAAAGATACGGCTTCATTTAGTAGTATTGAATTCATGTACTTCTGAAGACTAATCTTTGACATAATTAGATTTCTAAGTAATTATTATGTGCGATGTCTGTGCTTTTGATAAATTTTAGGTAAACGAAGTGTATGTGTAATACTTACCCAGGGGCGTAGTTACACATCATAACTCTATGAGTACACGCCAATCTTTTGTTGAGCGCACATCCTACCTGGAAAGTGGCACCCCAGACCAGCTGTGAATAGAACAATAATTTAAGAAGGATTTGGGGGAGATCACCGACGCATTGTTGGTCTCGAGACATTCGCACTGCGGTTACTGTTACCTGCCTCTCCCCGCCCCTCTCCCCACTACCATCGCTTGACAACCGTAAACTGTGATTGGCCGACCCTAGTGAGGGTCATTCGTCATGCTTATTTGCACTCGACTTGTGCTTGTTCTGATAAATTATATTTATAGATTCTCTACTTTACAAATTTGCTCAAAATACATTTTCTTATTTGTATAATACAACACAAATTTATTTTTTAACCCTTTTTTTTAGAAGAACATAATAAAATAACACACATATTTAATTAAGTTTGAGTCATCTTGAGTTGGGGCTCAGAAAATTACCGCTCGTTTATACCATGTTATTTGTATTCCACTCTTTCATGTGTAATTAAAATTCATATCATGCTGATACATTCTAATACACTGCAATTGGTTATTGTCATAGGTACAGCACTCACCTGAGTGTAATGTGTACATTCCTCTGCACTGCAATGTTGAGTTTCAAAGTTGTAGTACTCTTCTTCAGCATAAAAGTCATGGACACCATCAGTCAGGTTTGGTCTACGGCCTGGGGAAATGTATCGCAACGTTATTTATCGACGAATGAATTACGGTTGTAACTAGGGCTGGTACTGATTTTTTAAAAAAAATTGTTCGATTAATCGGGTAAAAAATAATCGATTAATATGTTAATTTCGATTAATTATATTTTTTATGACGCATATTTAGATCCCGTTAAGACGCGAATCATTATTTCGTGAATTCGGTTAAATCACGGTAATTCCATGACTCCCAAATTTTGTGACGTAACACAGCAAATTAGTTCTGCTATACAAAAAAAGGGGCCGTCCATAAAGTACGTCACACTATTTTTGACCATTTTTAACTCCCCCCTCCTCCCTGTCACAAACTGTCACACATCACGGACACTCTAAAGTACGTCACACTTTGGAACAAAAATTTTGTTTTGTATTAACAAAATAATCAAAATTTAATATAAAACAGCGTGACGTCACACATGGCTGGACACCCCCCTCTCCCTGTCACAAACTGTCACACTTTCTTACACCCCCTCCCCCCCTTCTGGAGCGTGACGTACTTTATGGACGGCCCCAAATAAGGAAGAAAAAACTTTTTGTATACGTCTGCACGTCTAAAAATAAGAAATAATAATACGAGGTAAGAGTATGTAAGTAACAAAAAATATCAATTATAAATAAATTGGGACAAAAATATTAGAAATATTTTCTTTTTATAGAATTTTAATCGATCAAATTAATTTTATTCGAATAAAATGTATAACGATTAATCGATTAATTAATTATTAATTTCCGCAGCCCTAGTTGTCACGTTTTAAATATATATATATATAGTGGCATTAGGAACTTAGATCATAGTAACTATTATTGCACTTTAACAAATATACATGTGTTTGTTTGCAGACATTTTTATTTTTACAAACTCTCTCTTGCTGAAAGCTCTTTAGTGAACCGCACTCTTGGTGTCTCAGATCCTCCTAGCTACCATCCTACACAAGACAACTTCTACAGCTAGTTTTAATGCCGTACAACTACCATACTACACTTGACAACTTCTACAACTTGTTCTACTGCTGAATACTGATAATCTACACTCCACGCTTTACTTCTTTCCCATGCAACAATATTTTCTCCGGCGTAGTTGTGGCCTTCTAGCCGTGACCTTGGACCGCTCTCCGTGTGGTCACTTGAACATGTCTCTAGCCAATTTCGGGCGAAGTTTGCCAGATTCTGGTTCCAAATCTGTTGAGAAGAGCGATTTATTTTTAACGATACTACAGTCCCCAACCCGAAAAAAGTAATCTGCAGTGAAACCAATGAATGAGTTTATATATATATATATATATATATATTATATATATATATATATATATATATATATATATTATATATATATATATATATACTAGTGTATTACCCGTCAAAAATAACGAGCGTTTTTAAAATAAATATATTTAAGCTGAAATCTATTTATTTTAAAGATATACACATCATAATTAAAAAAATAATTTAATACAGAAATTTCATTTATTTTTTATTTTATTCATTTATTTTCATTTTGAACAATTTTATGCGGAACGTTCGAAAAGAGTTATTTTTGGTGCAGTAATTTGGTCCACTGCTTTCTAAAATTAGTAGCGTCACGGACAGAAAGACAGACATGACAGTTATTGCAAATCATATAATATATATTATATATATATATATAAATCTAATATATAAAGCTCAGTTGGTGTTTGTATCTTTGTATGTTTGTATGTTTGTATGTTTCACTTTTCGACTTTCTGTTACACAGCCACGGAAAAACCAAATGACGGACGGGGACCAAATTTGGCAGGACGGTTCCTTTTACCATGAAGATGGTTTTAAGATATTTTTTGTAATTGTCCCTTTTGCCCGAATGCCGTAAATTAAATAATCAGAAAATGCAGAGACAAAGAATGAAAAATTTAACCTCATTTCTATATTGAACAACTTTACGCGGACGTTCAAATTCCATTCAAAGCGAGTTATTTTTGGTGAAGTTTTTTTTCCCCAATACTTTATTTTCAGCGGTGCGCATTCAAAAAAAATATTATATTGTCTAATTACGGTGCGCACATTTTCGTGTACGCTTCTTAATTTGAGCTGTGCAGTACAAAGAATTGTCATTTTCTTTACTGGTACTTTCTATATATTATAGACACGTAAACATATTTAATTACAACTGCACACACGATGCATTAGGTTTAATTATTTACACGTTTAAATTTAATTGCGAATTTGTTTTAATTATTTTCTTTTCCATAAACTCGACATTTCATAAAAACCTATTTATGTAATAATTGTGTCAGTATTTTTTTCAAGGCTTTCATTTTTAGCGGTGCGCGTTCTAAAATCTTTTATCGCCTGACTACTGTGACGCACATTTTCGTGTACGCATCTTAAATTTAGCTGTGTCCTATTAATATAACATTTATATTTTGTTTGTCTTTTACATAAGCTATTGTCTTTTACATAAGATATACACTTATACAATTTAAACTTAGGCTACCGGACCTATTAACATAGTAGATTAAACTAAATAAGTGATCCTGAAAACGCTTAATTATTTTGTTTTGCTGAATTGAATTTGTTATGTTCATTCCTTTGTATTTGGATTAACATGGGCCATTTTTAAAATCAATATTTTCATTGTTTCACATTCGTTTTTTAACAGACATTTGATTTGTTTTGGTTTTTTTTAATGTGGCATATAATGTCTTTATTTTTTAGGAAAAAAATCTCTTGTTGGGCCATAAAAATGACTCAAAAAAAATTTATTCCTTTATGATATTATACCAATTGCATAAAGCAGTGAATTTTAATCGTAAATGTAGACACAAATATATAACAATTCAAATATTATTTCCATGTTAGAACAACTATAAATAGATTACAAAAGTAGATTTATTTTTGGTCCAGTTGTTATGAGCAGACGTTTTTATTAAGCCAGAATATTTCTATAACCATTTAATTATTATTGTCTAAATAATAACCCCCCTCCAGGGGCAATAAAGCAAAGGGAAGTTACGACAGATTCAGTCTGTAATTGTTTGTCGCGTTTGAACATAATCAATACTTTTAGTTATGTCTCATATATAAGTGATTTATAGTCAAAAACTTTGTTTTTAAATTCCATATATTAACTTCGTCTCTTTCTCTCTGTCGTTCTGTTGTCATCTCTCTCTGTCGTGATCTCTGTCTGTCTTGGGCGGGCGGAAAAACAAAAGTAAAAAATGACCCACTTCCCGTGATCCGATCGAGCTGAAATTTTGGCACACGGAACCGTCTCACCTAACAATGCATCGTATTAAAATTTCAGATCGATCGAACGTACCGTAATTAAATTTATGCATTTTTAGTTTATCCTTATATAACGTATGTAATTCAAATTCACTGTTTGTTATTGTTTTTTCTCCACGTGAGAGTTTGAGTTGACGCGTTGACGCGACCCATCGAAGTACCGGCGTGCTTTTGTTTACATTTTACGTGTCATGCTGAACTCAGTCCCCCCTAGGGTTATGAAGCAAAGTTTGTTCATGTTTTTTAAAATATCCCTTATATTCACTTCACCGCCGTCTCTCTCTGTCTGTCTGTCGTCATCTCTGTCTTGGGCGGGCGGGCGGAAAAAGAAAAGTAAAAAATTACCCACTTCCCGTGATCCGATCAAGCTGAAATTTGGCACACGGACCCGTCTCACCTAACAATGCATCGTATCAAAATTTCAGATCGATCGATCGTACTGTAATTAAATTAATGCATTTTTAGTTTATCTATATAAACTATATGTAGAGGTCGCTATCGTTTACATTTTACGGGTCACTTGACTTCAGGCCAGCCACCGGTGTGAACACATCTCGTGCTTAAACCAGGTAAACCGGCGTGCTTTTGTTTACATTTGACGTGTCACGGTGAGCTCGGCCCAACGATCGGTGACAAGACCTTTCCCCTCTCCCACCCCACCCCCCCCTTTTTGGGTTAAAAGCAAAGGGGAGTAAAGACAGATTCAGTCTGTAGATATTTGTAAATACTTTAAGTTCTGTCTCATATATAAGGGATTTATAGTCAAAAAACTTTGTTTTTACGGGTTTGTTTTATTTCCACGTGAGTTTGAGTTGACGCTTAGACGTCGACCGTCGTGCCGACACCCCCTCACGTCCCATCACCCCGTTAAAAGACAGGGGACATCACTCGGTGTCAGTCTGTAAATGCTTATCACGTTTGAAAATAATCAATACTGTTAGTTATGACTCATATATAAGGGATTTATAGTCAAAAACTTTGTTTTTACGGGTTTGTTTTATTACGGGTTTGTTTTATTACGGGTTTGTTTTATTACGGGGTTGTTTTATTAAATCCCTTATATTAACTTCACCGCCGTCTCATGGGTGGGCGGAAAAACAAAAGTCAAAAATGACCCACTTCCCGTGAAGCCATGGAGCTGAAATTTGGTACATGGACCCTTGTCACCTAACAATGCATCGTATTAAAATTTCAGATCGATCGAAAGTACCGTAATTAAATTAATGCATTTTTAGTTTATCTATATACGACATATGTAATTCAATTACACCGTTTGTTATTGTTTTTTTTCACGTGACAGCTCAGTTCGCGCGTTGACGCGAACCATCGATGTACCGGCATGCTTTTGTTTACATTTTACGTGTCACGTGAGCTCGGTCCAGCGATCGGTGATCAGACCTTTCCCCCTCTCCCACCCCCACCCCACCCCCGGGGTTATAAAGCAAATGGAAATTTAGATAGATTCAGTCTGTAAATGTTTGTCGCGTTTGAACATAATCAATACTGTTAGTTATGTCTCATATATAAGGGATTTATAGTCAAAAACTTTGTATTTACAGGTTGTTTTATTCAGATGTACCGATTAACAGACGGTTGCATCTTTTTTTTAATGTGGATATATTTTTTTTTCAGAAACAAAATCTGGTGTGTGTGTATTGAATATAATTTACAAAATATGATGCCTTATCAGAAATAGGGAACAAAAAATGATTCCTTTTTGAAATTATACACATTGCATAAAAACCGTAAATATAAATCGTAAAATTTAGAGACATACAATTTTTTAAATATTATTTCCCTGTTAAAACAACTATGAATACGTCAAAAGGAAGAGTTATTTTGGTCCAGTACATTTACTTTATAACAAGACTTTATTTTATGCGGCCAGCTTTCTATAATCTTTTATTGTCTAAATATGGTGTGCACATTTTCTTGATATCATTTTAATACGACGGTTTTTTTTTAAAAAAGTATTTTAGAAAGTACATTTATAATTTTGTTTATTGGCGCTATGAGTTATGTAGCCTTTGCCTTTTTAATGGGATAGTGCCATATGTTCTTTATCTCATAGACGCGGTTACAAATATTGTATTACTTACAATTGTGTTACTATGCAGTGTCGTAATTATATATGAAATTTTTGAGTGACGAGGGTGGTAGAGCTCTTTCGGAAAACCTATCAGTTATGTTTATTTAGTACAAGTGGGAATGAAATAGTAAATTTAGTTATTATGGTCGTCAAGATTCATTATTTAATAAATCATATCTTTTAAATAGTAAGGTAATGTTAAAAGGCACTGCATTAAGTGAAAACAACTCACTCTGTAAAATGGTAAAAATTAAATAATTGTGTGTGTTTTTTTTCTCTCTCTCTTTTTTTCTTAAATATATTTAATTATATTTAATTTTTTTCCTTAAAATGGAATATCTCTGTTTCCCATAAGATTTTAACTAATAGATGAATCTGAAATATAACTTGGCAAATAAAAATTGTAATAACCAGCAACTAATACTGGGAAAAAGGGTCAGCACACTCCCGCTACAGAGTGCGGGTATATTTCTAGTATAAATATATATATATATAATACATACAGGTCAATGAACAAAATATGAGTGAGACAGCAATCATGCTTGTATATAAGTAGATACATGTCATGCAAACGGGTTAGGTATGAGCCTGACAAGACGTCACAAACACCGAAAGTTTCGGAAAAGAGACTTCTTCAACAAACAAATATAAAAAAACGTATATAATGAAATTAAATTTCAGCTGCACTGAGAACCAGAACAAAAGTGAGTAATAGCAGGAAGAGAGTAGTTCAGATATTGTATAGCAAAGGAGAGAGTGGGGATGGCGAATCATGTGGCGTGTAAGTGAAAATAATACACCCATCCAATGTGGTGCAAGGGTCCAAACTTTTTTGATGAGTCTATTCTCCAGACTGACACTGAAGGTGATTCTAAACTGCCACGCTTGTATAAGTAAGTCCCATGACCGATGGTCGTAGGGGATCCCTAATGTTTCCATTAGAGCTTACTCAGGGCTTGTTTATACCTGGTGGGTGCCCCAATTCCCTTCCAGGGGTCAGCGGAGGACTTTTTTAGCGTATCATTTATATTGTTGCTTTGCGTGGGCTCGATCCCACGCCCCTCAGCTTTGTGAGGCGACCGCACTACTTGTATAGCCGACTTGTATAGCAAGCGTAATTAGAATACACAGTTAGTGCACTATGACTTGTATAGTCAAAGTTGCTAGAGTACACAGTAAGTGCACTATGACTTGTATAGTCAAAGTTGCTAGAGTACACAATAAGTGCACTATGACTTGTATAGTCAAAGTTGCTAGAGTACACAGTAAGTGCACTTTGACTTGCATAGTCAATGTGGCTAGAATACACAGTAAGTGCACTATGACTTGTATAGTCAATTTGGCTAGAATACACAGTAAGTGCACTTTGACTTGTATAGTCAATGTGGCTAGAATACACAGTAAGTGCACTTTGACTTGTATAGTCAATGTGGCTAGAATACACAGTAAGTGCACTTTGACTTGTATAGTCAATGTGGCTAGAATACACAGTAAGTGCACTTTGACTTGTATAGTCAATGTGGCTAGAATACACAGTAAGTGCACTATGACTTGTATAGTCAATGTGGCTAGAATACACAGTAAGTGCACTATGACTTGTATAGTCAATGTGGCTAGAATACACAGTAAGTGCACTTTGACTTTTATAGTCAGTGTAGCTAAAGATGTGTCTCTCAGTGTGTCTCCAGTGACTATTCATTTGCTTGATGTACTTAAGGCGTAGACCGCAGTATTGTTGAAATCTCTACCACACTTGTCCTACTCACCATGAGGCGCATGTTGGAGGCGTTCTGTTGTTTGACCACCAGTCGTCTGTAGTAGTTGTGGGCGTTCAGTAACTCCATGACTTGTTCGTGCGTAAGCTCGGTGGTGTTGACGTAGTTACTGAGCAAAGTTGTGTTGGGAAACACGCCGTAACAAAAGCTGGCCAGAGAGAAGACCATCAGAGAAGTCCAGATTGACATTCCTGGCAACATGTTGATGAATTATTTTCAGCGGGACTCTGGAGAGATAAATAGACATCAAAGTTTTTAGTGTACATATAAAGAATCTATATAAATCCTTAAAATTGAATTTTAGCGTAATGGGAAATGTATATCAATTTTGAAAAGCAAATTATATAAAGGTGCCGTTAACTTGCACGGTATGATACTGTGTCAGTTAGTAAAAAAAATAACTTGCACGGTACGGTAATATTTTAATGTAAAAAATAGACAACTAAACCTAACCCTGACCCTAAAACTAAAAGATCTAATTTAATCGTAATTAGAAGAATTTAAGAATTGTAAACAAAGAAAAAAATATTAGTCTCAACCGAAAATCGCACCCATGCCTGTTCTTCAACATTCCGCTCACCAGTCCAACTCTCAATCATGAGACCACAGAAGTTCGGTATAATAGGTGAATTTTAAAAACTTATATCAGGAGCTATTAAGTGTTCCTCTAATCCTGTGTAACTTACAACAAACAAAAAAATAACTTACACGGGATGATACCGTGCAAGTTAACACTATCTTATATAGAACTAGAATATGAAGTGCATTTTTTTAAAAACAAAGTAATGGCTATCAACACTAAAATAATAAACTGAAACAATTTTCACTTTTAACTCATGTCCCAATGAATTTTCCTCTAAATCCCTTTTTTATCTCTTCGATGAATAGTATGGTTTTAAAAGAAAATAAAGCTCGAAGTGTAAGTAGAAGTATTTACATATTTTATTTTTTGAAGTATATAAAGCTTAATGAAATTCATGAATTTAAAACATGCATTGTTTGTAAATAGAATCGTGTAAATATACAGCATAAACGCGTCGGGTAAAAAAAACATCGCCATGAATTTAAAATCCCTCATTAACACATTCACTGAAATACAAGACTTTGTTGGTATAAAGAGTGTGCACCTACCAATACACGATGACAGCTAAAAGTGGTAACAAGCGACCGGGGCGGCAGATTTTATACAGAAATTCTGATATCTACTGACCCCATACGATAGCCTCCCCTGTAACGACCCGATCAGGGAGTTACGCAAACACGGAAGTCACTTGTGAGGTCAGTGGACTCAAGACTGTTGAGAAACAAAATGAATGGAATGAATTGAGGTGGAGTTCACATTGCGGGCTTCCAGAATGTGCTGACATCGCCTCAGGCCCACTCGACCTTGAAAGAAGGATTTGTTTAGACGTTTTATGGGTTATTCTAGAGTTTATGAGAGAGGTGGACATATGTATTAACCAAAGAGGTTCTCAAAGAGCTAGACATTGATTTTATCTAAGACGTTGTCAGATAGTCAGTTTATTTATTTTTTCATAGAGGTTGTAAGTGATCTGGCAACGGGTTTTATCAAAGAGGTTTTTAAGTTGTGGTCATATGTTTTATCAAAAAGGTAAAAGATGATGTGGTCTCGGAGTTTTTCCAAAGAGATTATAATAGGGGGGGGGGTCATGTGCTTTTAGAAAGTTGTCAGTAGGGTCGGGTTGTCTCCAAATGAAATAATTTAGTAACTGAAAACTTTGGATGTCATCATAAAGTCTATAAACCCATGTCCAATCTCCAAAACAACACAAAATAACAGTGATAACCCTCCCCCCCCCCATGCAATACATTTTTTAAAATTACATTATAAAACTGTATTTTTCATGTGGATACATTTAGTTAATAACCTTACTTTGTCAAATTACAATAAAATTGACCGAATGATCTCTACGTCTCTTACACCAGCCAGCATGTGTTTTTTAATTTTATAAATTGTCTTTTACACTCAATTTTAGGATATCGGCAAAAAGTTATTTCTTCGAATTCGGTTTTTTCATGAATAATCATTTTGGATGAATATTTACAAGTTACAGTCTTATATTAGCTGCTAGCAGTGGCGTCACTAGGGGGGGGGCGGGGGGGGGGCGGGCCGCCCCGGGTGACACCCATCAGGGGGTGACACCCGAGCCTAAAATTTTACTGTGTACGATTTTATGTCAGAAAACAAAAGATGACAAACTTTTTTATCTAGAAAGAAATTAAGAAATACAATGAAATACGTTAAACGTGAAAATTCTTATTTAAAAATATCAGTTAACTTGCAATAATAAAACAGTCCCAACACACGAACAACATTAAAACAAATTAGGAAAAAAAGAAAAGAAATAGTCGCAGCAGAGAGATCTTTAAAAAACGTCTGGAATGAAAGAGGCAGTGTCTTCTGTTTTAAAAGATATAAAGACATTTGGGCTTGGACAGCATGAACGATTCCCACCTCACAAATCACTCCACCACAGTGGGGTGGGGATACGATTTTTATCGAAAGAAAAAAAATCAAAAGATGGGTTTCCTTTGTTGATGTTTTTCTTGAGGAAAATTATGATTTCAATGTCTTTGAGTTAATATTTTGTATATATATATATTTATTAAAGGCGTGAAAGCATAGATATGCATGTTTATATACAGGTAGTCCTCCGGTTACGACGGTCCCATCCCGACTTACGCTGTTTAGTGCTTACGAACGCGCCCCCGTAAAGAATAGTACTACGCGTTATTCCGTATTTAAAAAAAAATTCATGAGGGAAAAAATTCTTTTCTCTATTTGAAATAACAAAAATTATTGAGAAATATGTATGATTATTATTTCAACCTATAACTTTCGTTTGCGAATTTTTCAAATGGCAAAGTTTTCAATCAAGCCAATAAAGCTGAGTAAGCTTACAAGTTCCTTTTCAATTCTCATTAGAGAGAGCATATTCAGCCTTTTTCGTCCCATGCAAATTCTCATTATATATTCTTTTCAACTTTGAAAAGGATCGCTCTCAGCTGCAGTTTGATGTCATCATTGAAAGATAGATGCGAAGTGCGATGTGTACATTTGTAAAGGACTGTGTGAAATATATCTCATTCAAAAGCAGCAAATTTTTTAGCTCCGTACAAGTTTATGGAGTTTCGCTTTGTGCTAATTCCTTTTCCTTACCCTGAGCCTGGGGCTGGACAATAACTTTTTTAATAGTTCTGAAAATTGGACTAATTCTGAAGGTAAGCAGTCTTCGAAATAACTCATGAACCTACATGTAGAAGAAAATCAGAAGCCTCGAGCCTAGTGCTCTTTATGGGTCTTCCCGAAGGCCCCCCTTAGCCATCTGGGACGTAACAGCTGAGGACCCCCCCCCCACAAAAAAAAGCGGTCGCTTCTGAAGTGGCCACCTTGGGATCCAGGACATACAGTCGAAGATGCCTCCCACTAAGTTGCCCTCACAAGGAGGTTGTGGAATTTCCTACTACGACCCACTACCACTTTGGCGCCATCCCGGCAAAGCACACGGGTCTCCATGGTTAGGACCGCCGCAGACCGGGGGATCATCAAAGACCTACCTAGGGTGCAACCCCCACTGGAAGGTTTCCTCAGAGCTGGCTTCCAATGCGTTCTTCGCGGCACTTTTTGCTAATCCGTACTGGCACTCCTGGCCCTAAACCGGCACCGCTCGATGGCGTTGCTAGTAAATTGAGTGGGGACGAAACGGTTGCTTCGGATTTACCCGACCCCTTCTTCGAAATCACTTGAATGTTCTTCCATTAACTTGGCTGCTGCCCATCGGGTGCCGAAAGTGCTGAGCTCAGTTAGGTTTGTAAGAAAGCCAAATTTCACATGGATGCTTTTATATGCACCTAACCAATGTATTAGGGCTTAAGAAAGTTTGTCAATGATTACCAGAAATACCTCAATCTTGAATTTTTTTCTCCAGGAGAATACTGTTTTGTCGATGTCCCTTTATCAAACTGACGCTTTCTTTTTTGTTTGATAGTATTGAAGATTGTTTACACTGTTTTTACCACGGACTTTTCCTTTCATTTGTCTTCATAGGAATAAAATTAAGAATGCTATTTTTTAACAAACTCAATGAGAGACTTCCTTTCTAAAAAAATTTCCCAAATTTCAAGTAAAATAGCGACTTCCAGTTGTTCAATTTCCTTTACAAATCCTTCTTCTTCAAGTCGGCTGTCACGTGGCTGATTTTCATTCGTTGCTAATTCTTCTAGTGCTGCGATATTCTCATGGTATGAGCTATTAACAAACCTTACAGCATAATGTCAGGCTGACCATCTTGTGTCAGAAAAGGCTTTGTTAGCATGTATCAATTTCATATGTTTTTGAAGTACCTGTGAACGATGAGTAGATGCAACAAGTCGGGTATAAAGATTTTGCAGAAGACAAAAAAATCTGACCGCAGTAGGACAACCTGCTGCTCTTTTCCCAACCAAATTAAAGGAATGAGCTGTGCACGTCACATAATGAGCTACAATTCACTTCTCACGAAGAATAGCCTGGTTTCCGTTATACTTCCTACTCATTTGCAGCATTGCCGTATGACTGTCCTAGGCATTTTCAAGGATTCGTACAAACATAATGGTCTGCATCTTTATTATACACTATAATTCATAAAAAATTTTGGGGCCCTTAAATTATTGGGGGATTTGGCCCGTTCAGCATCCCCCCCCTTTTAATCCGCCATAGGGGTCCACGCATCTGTGACGATGTGGTACGATGAGGGGGGTGTTTAAGAAATGTGACGTCACATCAAAAACGCGAAACTTTAAATAAAAGTTCCACTTAAATATTTGATTGTTTACCATTAAAATTAATTTAATTACGTTTTCAATGACTTCACGCGTGTTACGATATTACAGTGCAGACTTACCCTAAATACATATTTAAATGACAAAAAATAATTTGCAACATGCTAATTTTTATTGAGAAAATACGGCTTGGTGGAGGGGTGTCAAAACTTTGTGACGTCATATCGTAAAAAAGGGGAGGGGTCTAAGTTTTTGTGACAAAGTATGACGCTGGGGGAGGGTGGGGTAAAATCGGCAACCTCCCGTGACGTCATTTATGGACGGCCCCTTCAGTTGTGAAGGGGTGACACCATGAGCTACCGCCCCGGGTGACACCAACCCTAGTGACGCCTCTGGCTGCTAGCAATCATTTTATCTAAAGGTACACTGGCTGGATAGGGCCCCAGTTTGAATTGCAGCCAGGGGCCCCGTGCAGTCTTAATCCGCCCCTGGTATCATGTTAATCTATACGTCTACCAACCCTGCCAATGGGTTTATGTAGTTTACAGGGCTGTACCGGATTCTAATATTTTTAATCAGGGTCGGATTTATGAAGTGAAATCAGGCTGGAGACGGATTTGTAAAAATGGCGGGATTCCGGATTTGCCGGAGACATTATATATATAATATTATATTATAATATTATATTATATTATATATATATAAACATATATATAATATATTAGGGCAGTGGGGAAAACGATTAATTAATCGATTAATCGTTAATTTTTATCGATTAAAATTCGATTTCAATTTAAGAAATATTTCTTTTTTTTCAATTTAGTAATAATTTATATTTTTTGTTACATACTTTTCCCAAGTATTATTTTTATTTATTTAGATGTGCATACGTAAACAAAAAATTTTTTTCCTTATTTCTTGCATGACAGAACGAATTTGCTGTGTTACGTCACAAACTTTGGGAGCCATGGAATTACCAATTTCACGAAATAATTAATCTTAACGGGATCTTTACATGCGCTATAAAAAAATAATTAATTGAAATTAATCGATTAATCGAATATTTTTTTTAATCATTACCTGCCTTAATATATATATATATATCATGGTTTTACCGGCCAGCCGGATTTGGCAGGATTTATGAAGTGAAATTCTGCAAGAGCCGGATTTTTAAAATTGGCCGGATTCCGGATTGGCCGGAGCCGAAATCCGGTACATCCCTAGTAGTTTATTCCTCTGTAAGTATAGCTACTCTACAATAACAGTTGGACGACGACCTTTTAATATTAATTGTTTTTAAATTTCAAAACAATTTTGACCGTGTCATGACTGGAACGCTGGCCTGGGGGCTTGCGATGCTGCGTGTCCCAGCTGACCGTGACACTCCAACTCATGGAAAACAGTTTTTACTGTTATCAAGAGACTGCAGTGACACACAAGACCCCCACTAATTACGTTCGCAATTGTTTGGACGAGGTTTAATGGTAAGAGGGGAGGGGGGAGAGATGGATACTGTGTTTGGGTGAAGGGAGGGGTCAAGAGCAAAAACTGAAACAGTTCGCAACGACGTTTAAACAGCCCCCCCCCCGGCCAACCTCCCAACAATTTAAAAAATCATACAAAATAAGATATGTTTTTTAAAAAAAAACCGTCTAGTCCCTGTAATCTCCCAAAGATCCTGTAAGTTGTATATTAGAGAATTTTTAACATTGTATTTCAAAGTTATTTGAACATTGTGTTAAAGAATTGTTTGTACATTGTACAATCTATTTTAGAGATTTTTTTTCATTTTATTTTGGAATTATGTGTTCATCGAATTTTTAATTTGTTTTGCAGATTGTATTTTAGAGTTGGTCAATTGTATTTTAAAGTTGGTCAATTGTATTTTAGAGTTGGTCAATTGTATTTTAGAATTGCTCAATTGTATTATAGAATTGGTAAATTGTATTTTAGAGTTGGTCAATTGTATTTTAGAGTTGGTCAATTGTATTATAGAATTGGTCAATTGTATTTTAGAGTTGGTCAATTGTATTATAGAATTGGTCAATTGTATGTTAGAGTTGGTCAATTGTATTTTAAAGTTGGTCATTTGTATTATAGAATTGGTCAATTGTATGTTAGAGTTGGTCAATTGTATTTTAAAGTTGGTCATTTGTATTATAGAATTGGTCAATTGTATTTTAGAGTTGGTCAATTGTATTATAGAATTGGTCAATTGTATTTTAGAGTTGGTCAATTGTATTTTAGAGTTGGTCAATTGTAAATTTCCCCACGTCAATATTTATTCTAATTTAGGAAATAGACATGAGCATTTAGGCACAGTTTCATGAAATGTCTTTCCAAGTTTAGACTCAAGTCTCCAGAGTCTGTGTCGCAAATATTAAATGAGGTTCTGGAACTTGGGCCGTTAACACGTGTGAGTGGTTCACGTCGGGATTTCCACTTTCACGTGAACATTCTCAAACCGTACTATGTTTTGTTTTGTATTTTAATAATTCGCTAACAAAGACAAAGTTTGAAGTACTAAAAAATATGATATACATTCTTAAAATGCATCTTTAAAATGTACAATGAACAGGAACGTGGAAGAGCACAAAGTTTGGAAATTTGGCCAAAGATTTGAAATGAATGTAAAAAGATCGGGTAATGCATTCTAAAAAAAAGTTTCGTTCAAGCGCTAACTAACTATACCAGTCCTCCCAGATTTTCCTCGTACATTGTCAGTAGGGGTGTACCAATTCAAATTTTTGAAATCCGTCCGAAGCCGGATTTGGCCGGATTTGTGTAACGAAATCCGGCAGGAGTTGGAGCCGGAGACGGGATTTGTAAAAACGACCGTATAACGAAACGTACACACACAAATGATAACCTTATTGAAATTATGGCCAAATGTATAGGATACATTAAAGTCAAATGCTTCTTAGTCTACAAAAAAAAATGTCCGTCTCCACCCCCTCTCAAACCTCATTTCGTGGCATTGTGGGCCTGGGTGAGGTGTAAACCCCCCCCCCAAGATATGACAAGCCTGGCTTAGTTAGACGATAAGTTGACCTACACCGCGTGCCTGGTTAGTTGCGACCATATTATGACCCCATCAAGATAACCCTCTGCCGTGGCGGGGTTTAATGGCAGGTCAGCTCGGGGTCAGCTGCCTGGTCATTGGCGGGGTCAATGTAAACTGCTGAATATTGGGTCTAGCCTTACAATGCTGAATATTGGGTCTAGCCTCACAATGCTGAATATTGGGTCTAGCCTCACAATGCTGAATATTGGGTCTAGCCTCACAATGCTGAATATTGGGTCTAGCCTCACAATACTCTATACCTAACCACTATACTGCATACACTTCTGATAAGCTCAGCCCAAGAATGTGAAAAATTTAGTGATGAGTAAACGTTCCAATGGGATGTCATTATTGTTAAATTGTAAATTGCACGGGTTATTCAGCGTTTCTCAGAGTGGCAAATTTTCTTGATTAATAATAATAAGTTGATAATTGATACAGCGCAGTACCCCAGCAAGCAGCAGGGCTCACGGCGCTTCACATAAAATAGTAACACGCATATATCTCTAATTTTATTCAAAGTAAATCATTCGTATCCTAACTAAAACATGTAATGACATTATGATGCACATAACCTATACGTTTATCAGTTAAAGACATGTTTGATTGTTGTTACATTAATTTTGAAAGTGATGTTTGAAGAGTTAGCGTTTTTTTAGTGCAGTCTTGGAGGCCTTGACCTTGGTGGTTGGATACTACGAAACTCACGAAAAATTTCTCTCTTATTGCAATCTCACGTTCAACTATTTTCCCTAACCAAAAAATATGTTTTTCAATGCAATTAACTTGAACATATGGAATGCTCCATCCCTCCTATAACATTGATTCCAACTTTGCAGAAGGTTTGGAAACCCCCAGGTTAAAAATATTTTTTCTCAAAAGTTTCACTATGGAAATGTTGTGCACAAATTTAGCGCACTAGGCTGTGTCTTGTGTTTCACTATTAAAATGTAGTGCATAATTTTAGAGCACTAGGCTGTGTCCTGTGTTTCATAATGGAAATGTAGTGCACAATTGTAGAGCACTAGGCTGTGTCCTGTGTTTCATAATGGAAATGTAGGGCACAATTTTAGAGCACTAGGCTGTGTCTTGCGTTTCACTATTGAAATGTAATGCATAATTTTAGAGCACTAGGCTGTGTCCTGTTTAGGTACTGTTTCTTCTTCTTCTTACCTTGTTGAAAACAAATTGATCATTATGGCTTCTGTTTTTCAAGTGTATTTAAAGAAATGTTCGTGGCAAAACAATTTTTAAAATTATGATTAAATGAAAGCAGTTATTAAAATCCTATTTAGATTTTTTTAAATCACAAAGATATCAAAGACACGCTATTTTGTTTTTATTTCTGAAAATACTCTTCCATGTATCGTTGACCAATTTCCATATATAATTCATTGAACTCACATAAAATTATATAAATAACCAATCAGATTCATTTCCCTTTCAAGCGAATAAACAAAACCAAATGACGTTTAACCTTTTATCTTGGTTATATCAAAGTTTGTATTGATACACCTTTAAAAGGTAAACACTGGAACCCGTATGTTAATTAGTCCGCTACCATCGCAGCAGATGAGAGCCGAATATCTCGCCCAGGCCCGGATTTAAGAGACCAAGGGCCCCTAGGCACTTTTTACTTTTGCCCCCAACCATCTCGAACCAATTTTGGAAATTTAGCAAATTAAATGCTGCAGTACAGAACGTATAATTTTTTTTTGACTTTAGTGACTTTAATAAACATCAAAATAATATTCGTCTTCAGAGACATATCTCACAATGAAAGAAAATTTATCTACATGAGAAATGTCCGGAGTAGATTCCACAGAAATCTTTATATTTTTATATCTCTATATATATAAGACGCATTTGTTGTCTGGATGTCTGTCTGTTCCCTAATAACTCAAGATCCAGACAACCAAATAACGTGAAATTTGGTACACGTACACAAAATTATACCGGAAAGGTTATTAAACAGGTTTCGTTCCATATATATAAGATACTGGGGGCCCGGGGGCCCAAAATGTAGTTTTTCCCTATATGAGCTATATAAAATAAAAATTATTGAAAATTAAGACGTAAAATAATGACGCAAATTAATAAACATTTTGGTGTCGAGATTAACAAGAAGGCGATTATCGCCATAAAATAATTTTTTTGTTGTTGTTGCTTTGTTGTTGTTGCTTTTGTTGTTGTAGTTGTTGTTTTGTTGTTGTTGCTTTGTTGTTGTTGCTGTTGTTGTTGTTGTTGTTTTGTTGTTGTTTGTTGTTGATGTTTTGTTGTTGTTTGTTTTGTTGTTGTTGCTGTTGTTGTTTTTGTTGTTGTTGCTGTTGCTGTTGTTGCTTTTGTGTTGTTTTTGCTGTTGTTGTTGTTGTCCACATCCCTTGCCCTGCGACGACAATGTCCTTCATGTTGTTGTTGCTTTGTTGTTGTTGCTGTTGTATTTGTTGTTTTGTTGTTGTTGCTTTGTTGTTGTTGCTGTTGTTGTTGTAGTTGTTGTTTTGTTGTTGTTGTTGTTGTTGTTGTTTTGTTGTTTGTTGTTGTTGTTTTGTTGTTGTTGTTGTTTTTGTTGTTGTTGTTGTTTTGTTGTTGTTTTTGTTGTTGTTGTTGTTGTTGTTGTTGTTGTTGTTTTTGTTGTTGTTGCTGTTGTTGTTAAACCCGGGAGAAGCCGGGTACTTGCCCCTAGTCTCTATATATATAAGACGCATTTGTTGTCTGTCTGGTTGTCTGTCTGTTCCCTAATAACTCAAGATCCAGACAACCAAATAACGTGAAATTTGGTACACGTACACAAAATTATACCGGAAAGGTTATTAAACAGGTTTCGTTCCATATATATAAGATACTGGGTGCCGGGGGCCCAAAATGTAATTTTTCCTTATATGATCTATATAAAATAAAAATTATTGAAAATTAAGACGTAAAATAATGACGCAAAATAATAAACATTTTGGAGTCGAGATTAACAAGAAGGCGATTATCGCCATAAAATAATTGTTTTGTTGTTGATGCTTTTGTTGTTGCTTTTGATGTTGTAGTTGTTGTTTTGTTGTTGTTTTGTTGTTGTTACTTTGTTGTTGTTGCTGTTGTTGTTGTAGTTGTTGTTTTGTTGTTGTTTTGTTGTTGATGTTTTTTGTTGTTGTTTTGTTTTTGTTGTTGTTGCTGTTGTTGTTTTTGTTGTTGTTGCTGTTGTTGTTTTTGTTGTTGTTGCTGTTGTTGTTGCTGTTGTTGTTGCTGTTGTTGTTGTTGTCCACATCCCTTGCCCTGCGACGACAATGTCCTTCATGTTGTTGTTGCTTTGTTGTTGTTGCTGTTATAGTTGTTGTTTTGTTGTTGTTGCTTTGTTGTTGTTGCTGTTGTTGTTGTAGTTGTTTTGTTGTTGATTTTGTTGTTTTTGTTGTTGTTTTGTTTTTGTTGTTTTGTTGCTGTTGCTGTTTCTGTTGTTGTTGCTGTTGTTGTTGTAGTTGTTGTTTGTTGTTGTTTTTGTTGTTTGTTTTCGTTGTTTTGTTGCTGTTGTTGTTGTTGCTATTGTTGTTAAACCCGGGAAAGCCGGGTACTTGCCCCTAGTAGAGAAATATTTTGCTTTTTTAAAATCTCAGTCACGATTGTATTGTAATTATTTCTTTTTCTTCATTTTCTGCCATGATATTAATCATTTTATCGAATATTTTTGACGAAAGATACGATGTTGTGCCACTTCCTTTGTTACCGTGGCGTTTTATGTGTAAGTCCAGAAAAGGATCGAACTCAGTCAAAACTTCTATAGTCATAACATAGTTCCCACTGTTTTTAAAAAAATCCTAATCAGAAAGTGAGCTCACAACAGTCACAATGCGCCTCAAAAACTATTCGGTGGCTCCCCAGCTTCGACACGTGGCACCCTGTCTTCTCTCTTGCCTCCATGTCTTCCTATTGCCCGATCTCACATTTTCCCTGTCAATATATTGGTGACCAAAGGTATGCAGGTGAAATTGTGGAAGGCCATCTAATCAAATGCATTAAAACGAACTTTACATTGAAACCTTTGGCAGGTCCCCATAAACTACCTGTGACATCTCCCTGGCCTCTGGTCAAGTCAGTCGACATTAAAAAAATTGTTCTGCCGGTCCCTGTCAATTATTTGTAATCTGAAACCCAAATTCCGGCTCGGGTGGTGTCTTGTCCTGTGTGTGGTATGGGGAGGGAGGAAGTCGGGGTCGTGCCGTTTTTTACAGGTGGTGCAATCTGTCACACCCACCCTACGCCTTCTCCACAATATCGCAACAGCAGCTCATAACGCGGCTTACAATGACAAACCAACACAAACGAACCCGTGCACTTGAATACTGGGCAGTGTATGCAAAATGTAGTAAAAACATTTATTTTACCATTATTTTCGATAAAGCTTTTTGATAATGAAACTAGGCTTTTGGGCTTATGTAAAGATTCCACCAACGGGGCCCTTGGCTGGCTGGGGCCCTAGGCCCGGGCCTTGTGGGCCTAGGCGGAAATCCGGCCCTGATCTCGCCTAGTAGCCATCCACAACGGAGTTCTCGCCATTGGCAGTTATGGCCCCTGGTACCCTCTGTAAGATTCCCGTCGGAGTGCTGATGGAGCCTTGGACCTCACTGACCTTGTGACCTTTCTGACGTAGTCCATCAGCGAGCCACTGTGGAGGATTACATTGTCAGAACCCATGTTATCATTGGTCAAGCTAACGCTGCTAAAGATGGGGGGGGGGAGAGATGAAGTAATAATTTAAAACAATTTTTTTATTATTTTTTTAAAATTAAAACAAACAAACAAACAAATAAAGGCCCCTGAGAGTTACACACTTATTTTTGTTGTTGCGAATGTTTTAAAATGATGCATTTATTTTGCGTGGTGAAAGATGATGTTAACATAAATGTAACAGGAAGCGTGAAAATAAGTTGGTGGCGTAACATTGGAGGGAGCACTCCACCTAAGCTGTTAGAATTACTTAAAATCACAATCACTGTCGTAGATGTATGGTGGGTCAGTTTTTGTGTATGGATTGCGCATTTTCAGTTAGGATCAGAGAATTGCATGGGTGAGCGGATACACTCATGCACATCCTGGGCGGCGAACTTAAGCTGCGCACTTACACTGGCTACGCCACTGATTACAAAGATGAATTCGCTTCCAGGTTATGACAAACCACCAAGTGAAAACCATTTTGATTGATTATATTAAATATTGTGTCCTTCGGTACTTTTATTTGATTAACTATTGGAAAGTACTAGCAACCGATGAGTATAAGTAAATCCTCTTCAAAGATTTCGATACATTTCAGGATTGAATTACTTTCTTAACATTTAAATTATGGATCAGGTACTACTTAAACTCATGATATGAGACCCGACGTACCAACTCGCGTGCAGATCACCTGAAATAATAGCTCATACTACGGACTCCTGGTACAATATCTCACCGTTAGATTTTCTCCTATAAACTCACGATGAGCAGTAACAATGCGATAACTGACCTGCGGCGCGTTGGATAGTATGGCTTCATCCGGGTACAGCTGGTGGTGTATCCTGGGGGCGTCGATGGCGGACTTGATACCCTCGTCTAACCACAAGGTCATGGCCGTCAACTGGGGATGGCGGCAGTAAATGCTAGCCACAAACAAGCAAACTGAACGATTGACTTTACATCTGATCGCACTCAAGTCTTAAATTAAAGAGCCAGCCAATGACATGCGGTTTGCTGCTTAACATAAAGAAATGTCCTAAAGAGGGCAGGACGGATATTGAACAATTCAACTCGCAAATGAGGCGGCCGATATACTCACAAATGAGGCGGTTGATATACTCACAAATGACGTGGTCGATATAATTTTTGTTCCTCCTGCGCATCCTACAACTAGCACCGGTACTCCGTCTTTGTTGATGACGATGGCCGGACTCATGGAGGACAACGGGCGTTTTGTTGGCTTGATGAAGTTTGCGGGCGATGGCTGGACAAGGAAGTCATTGACCACACCAGGGACAGAGAAGTCGTCCATCATATCGTTGAAGATTATGCCAGTTTTATGTCCCACCACCTTTGAGCCAAAACTGTTAGAGGGGAGGGGGGGGGGAAGAACTATGAGGGCTTCTCGAAAGCAAAGTATCGAATTTAAATGTGAATACAAAAATACTCTTTCCTCAACGAGAAATTAAGTAGAAAATCATTTCTATTTTAAACAGAGACCAAAAATCAGGTTGGTAGTGAGTTTATGTTTTGTCATTAATTATTTACTAGTAGTAGTAGTAGTAGTAGTAGTAGTAGTAGTAGTAGTAGTAGTAGTAGTAGTAGTAGTAGTAGTAGTAGTAGTAGAAGAAGCAGTAGTAGCAGTAGTAGTAGTAGTAGTAGTAGTAGTAGTAGTAGTTAGTAGTAGTAGTAGTAGTAGTAGTAGTAGTAGTAGTAGTAGTAGTAGTAGTAGTCGTAATTGTAGTAGTAGTAGTAGTAGTAGTAGTAGTAGTAATAGTCGTAGTAGTAGCAGCATTAGTAGTAGTAGTTGTTGTTGTTGTAGAAGTAGTAGTAGTACTAGTAGTTATAGCAGTTATAGTAGTTGTAGTAGCCGTTATAATTTATATTAGTAATTAATTAAATAATTTTTTTTAAAATTTATTCTTGAAATGCAAATGTTTGAAATGATCATTGTACTTGAGACCCATATGTAACTATTTGTAGGTAGGCGATGATGGATACTGTTGCTTACAATAAGTTAATGGTCGAGGTGACCGACACCGCGTCACCATTGGGGCCAAGCACTGCCAGATGGGACGTGCCGTGGTCCTCTTGTACGATGAACGAGGGGTTGTAACTCCTCCACGGAAAAGTCGTGCTGTCCGATATGCGGGCTCTGATTTCCTCCCCTTGTTCCGGTGACGTGATATTCTCAACAAGCTAAGAACAAAAGAGATATGGTATGATTTATAACTGGGATTATAACAATCATAAATAGTTTAGCACTCTCAGACAATACGATTTATCAAAATAAGTGAGTCTTAAGTCGCTGTGTGGTTTTTTTGCATGCACTTGACTGTGTGTACTCGTGAGTGTGAGTGTGAGTGTGCTTGCATGTATAATATATATGCGTACGTGTGTAGTTTATGAAGGGGATCGTTAATGTATCTTAGAATATGCCCCCCCCACACACACACAACCAACTGTTTTTTTTAACATTAACCAATAAGCTCGTTACGTTGTCTGGTTGTTCACGATTTAAGAGAGCAAATTTTCTCATATTTAATACAATACACAGGCGTAAGCTTTGGAGAGAAGATTTTTTTTCCCTGAAATATCTAAGATTAAAATGATGCAGTCAAACTCATTAGAAGCAAGTTTGTGAGATAATCGACTTCATTTAGGGGCCGTCCATAAATGACGTTACGCGATTTTGTCCGATTTTTCACTCACCTCCCCCTCGTCACACGTCGTCACAAAAAACTTAGACCCCCCTCCAATATGACGTCACAAAGCTTGCACCCTCCCCCCATAAAGGCTGTATTTTCTATTTGAAAAAGAGCATTTTAAAATCACTTTTTTGTCATTTAAGTGTAAGGACGCACTCTAATATCGTAACACACGCACGAAGCCATGTAAATCGTCTTAAAATAAATGGTAAGAACTCAAATATATAAGGGGAACTTTTATTTAAAGTTGCGAATTTTGATGTGAAGTCACATTTCTTAAACACCACGTCACACATCGTCACAAATATGTGGACCCCTCCACCCTATCGATGTGCGTACCCTGATTTATGGACGGCCCCTTTGTATTCTTACACATCTCTTAAGATTTCGCCACTGACAAAATCTATAAAATGTAATTAAAATTTTGACATTTATCTTATATAGGTTTTGTTATAAATGTTTATCGTGAAAAAATAAAATTATTTGACTATCTTCAGGAGTATGAAGTTGTTGAATGGAACCAAACCCACGAACCTGCCTCATCTCTTCTATAAAATCAGCTGTCTCCCCATACGTACTTCCCATTTCGGATCGCGCGGCGTAGGCGTGCTTGAAGGCTTCGATTATCCGGTGATAAGTCAGGATGGTCCTCTCATTGGTGGAAATATCGTTGTATGTCATGTTGTAGCCTGAAGAATGAAAAAGCATTTTAAATGGAGATAAATCAGACATAAACCTTGCACATAATTTGATATAGTCCTTTGAAATTGTTTGCTTCGAGTTTTTAAATGTTTGTTTTCATTTGCTATAACTCACTTTAATTTTTTTAAAGTATATATATATATATATATATTTAAAAATCTATAAAATTATCGTGAACTACTTTTCTGAAGGTTCTTCCCTAACGCTGCCTTTAACATTCTCTTGAAGGTTTAAAAATAATAATTATTGTACTTTTATAATTATAGAAATGGAATAGTTCGTAATTTTAACTCAGCTTCGTGCATTTTAGCTATGTACCATTAAATATAATTTTAACATTACCTGACAGATAACTGCATATGCAAAGTAAGACATTACCTGACAGAATGTTGACTATGACAAATAAGACATTCTCTGACAGAATGTTGACTATGTAAAGTAAGACACTACCTGACAAAATGTTGACTATGTAAGATATGACATTACCTGACAGAATGTTAAGTACGTAAAGTAAGAAATTACCTGACAGACTGTTGAGTGTGTAAAGTAAGACATTACCTGACAGAATGTTGACTATGTAAGATATGACATTACCTAACATAATGTTGAGTATGTAAAGTAAGACATTACCTGACAGACTGTTGAGTGTGTAAAGTAAGACATTACCTGACAGAATGTTGACTATGTAAGATATGACATTACCTGACAGAATGTTGACTATGTAAAGTAAGACATTACCTGACAGAATGTTGACTATGTCAATTAAGACATTACATGACAGAATGTTGACTATGTAAGATATGACATTACCTGACAGAATGTTGACTATGTAAAGTAAGACATTACCTGACAGAATGTTGACTATGTCAATTAAGACATTACCTGACAGACTGTTGAGTGTGTAAAGTAAGACATTACCTGACAGAATGTTGACTATGTAAGATATGACATTACCTAACAGACTGTTGAGTGTGTAAAGTAAGACATTACCTGACAGAATGTTGACTATGTAAGATATGACATTACCTGACAGAATGTTGACTATGTAAGATATGACATTACCTAACAGACTGTTGAGTGTGTAAAGTAAGACATTACCTGACAGAATGTTGACTATGTAAGATATGACATTACCTGACAGAATGTTGACTATGTAAAGTAAGACATTATCTGACAGAACGTTGACTATGTCAATTAAGACATTACCTGACAGAATGTTGGCTATGTAAGATATGACATTACCTGACAAAATGTTGAGTATGTAAAGTAAGACATTACCTGGCAGAATTTTGAGTATGTAAAGTAAGACATTACCTGACAGAATATTGAGTATGTAAAGTAAAACGGGTCCTCCAGATGGTAAACCTGGGGTGAAAATTTTCAGATTGCCATGGAGCTTGAAATTTAACGGTTCCGTGACGTCAGCGAAGTAGCCTTTGAAATCTTCCTTTGTAATGATGCCTCCTGTAAATATGCGTTAATTTTAAGAATTAAAGTTACAAGTACAAGTTTCTTTGATTTCTATTTATGAATAACAATTTTTCTTTTTTTTAATTATTGATACGATTTTAATCTTCCTTCCCATTTATTTTTTCCACGAAAAATAACCTTACCCTTTTTAATTATTATGGTGATCTTTTAGCCACACCAGTGCCTCTTAATTTAATAATTAAAGTTCCGTTAAGTCCCGGTTAAGTTAAGCTCTAACAGCAATTACCCGCCCCTTGTATCTCTTCCACCATCTCGTCTGCCAAGGTTCCATTATAAAACTCTGGAGCTCCACCTTCAGCCAATCTGATCAACGTCTTGGCCAGGAGTGGAAGCCTGACTGTCTCACCGGCCTTGTACCAAGTATTGGTCGCTGGGTTGGTCACCAGTTGCCTGGACACATGTTGATATTCAATGATCATAAAACACAAAGAATGTTAACCTTAATAATCCAGTAAGACTTTATTTACAGCACCTTAACACTGTCACTCATGTATAATATTTATATTATGAAAAATGTTGTGTATTGCATATTTTTAAAATATATACATTTTTTTTTGGGGGGGGGAATTCTCCATGGATTTCATAGTAGTCGATGTCATTCAAATGGCTTTCTGAACATGACCCGTTCTATTATTTTCTAACAAGGTATAAGGGGCCGTCCATAAATGACGTCACGCACCTAGGGGGGGAGGGGGTCACACTTTTGTGACGATGCGTGACGAGGGGGGAGGGGGGTTGAAGAAGTGTGACGTCACATCAAAAGGGTAACTTTAAATAAAACTTCCACTGAAATATTTGGTCGCTTACAATTTATTTAATGACTTTTTTTTAAAAATCAGTGCTTCTCATTGTGCCGGTCGGTAGGCCATCAGACGCTGGTTGGCGTAAGCTATCAAGACATGAAAATTAAATCTAATTATAATCCATAAGTTTGAGAATCCACAAGATAACATATGAAATTGTTACACTGCGTCGTTTGATGTTGACATCAAAGCATTTGTGATGTAACCGCAGCTCCGTTTGATTCTCTCATGGACTTTTTGCCCGTTACCCCAAAATAGACACGTTTATGTGTGCGTTACCCCCCCCAACCCCCAGACTCTAGGTTCTGCTCACATGACTTTGGGATTAGGGGGAGCATCGTTAGCCCCCCCCCACCCGAAAATGCTACTGGTGAGGTTTACAAGCATGACACATGTCTAAAACTGATCTGAATAGGATTATGTGTAGATATTTTAAGTCAAAACGACACGGAATATCCTTTTTTCTTTAAAAAGGGGGGGGGGATCTATTTGATAAATTAAAAACGTTTTAAGTTTGATATAATTGTTCGATTGGTTTTTGGTCAATCGCCCCTGGGCATTCTAGTCTTCTAAATCAGTGCTTCTCAAAGTGGTGGTCCGCGGACCGGTGCCGGTCCGTGGGCCATCCGCTGCCGGTCCGCAGATGTTCTCAAAAAAAGGACCGAAAAAAAATGTCAGTGCAGGGAAAATAGTGCACCGGTCCCTGGTGCAATGGAAAAATTACTGCGGTCCGCCATACTAAAAAGTTTGAGAAGCACTGCTCTAGATATAATGGTAAATGAGCCCATTTAAAACTAGTCAACTATTCATTAACTTTATTGAATGCATCAAATTCTTGACATCGCAAATCGAGAGGAGCACAAAACAACTTTTCTTCTTAGCTCAGTTTTTAAGGCATTAATTTTAAATATCACAGAAAGGATACTAGATACAGACGAGTCATGTGGATTAAGATTATTGTCACTCGTGTCAATATAAATGAAAGTAGGGTAGATTTAGGTGTCTTCGTATAGTACGTAGGTAAGAAATCTACATAGTTGTCAAATTTTAAAAAAATGCATTTTCTGGAAGGAACCTCGCTGACCTCTTTCTTACGGGATGCCCGTCAGTCAATTGAGGGATTTTTTAAAAATAAATTTTTAAACTGTTAATTTCAAAACAAAGACGTTAACCGTGATGATTAATTTGTATGCATTAAAATAAAATATAATCTAAGGATGTTAACACAGTTGTTTTCTGAAGGCCGGTTAAACGTTTTTAAAAAATGCTTCACGCGGGTTACGATATTACAATGTAGATCTTCACTAAATAAATAATAAATACTTAAATGACAATAAAAGTGATTTGAAACATACTTATTTTCAAATAGAAAATAAAGTGTTGTTTTTTTTGTTGTTGTTTTTTTTTGTTTGTTTTTTTTTGGGGGGGGGTCAAAGATTTGTGACGTATTTTTAGAGGGGGGTCTAAGTTTTTGTGACGACGCGTGACGAAGGGGGGGGGGAGGGGTCAAAAATCGGCAAAAATCGCGTGACGTCATTTATGGACGGCCCCTAATAAAAAAAAGATTAAATTACAACATGAGATGAAGCACTGAAAAATATACTAAGACAGACAACCTTTTTGAGAGGGTATGTCATTCTTATTAAATTAGTTTACGCCCCTTTCAAAAAATTCTTATCCCAATATTTCATGAGAGTTTGATTAACTCGACTCACAAAATAGAATGTAAAAATTCTGAAGCGTTTGATTGTCAGGTAGATTCATCTTTAACAGCGAAAGAAAATTGAAAATGCATTTGGTTTTAACTAACTTGATGATATCATCTTTATCATTTGAAGGTAACAAACTTAATGATGTCAATGTCACCTTCATCATTTGATTCCTAAACTAACCAGTAAACTAGCCAGTATCTTTCACGATTAAAAATAACAGTTCAGTCAAACTCACTTGAGCAGCGGCATCTTGTCAAATATGCCAGAGCTTATTTTGCTTTGTATTGCATCGGCGGCACTTTGTTCACAAGGGAACCCTTCCTGGGCCAGTTTTATTGTGGGCTGAAACAGGTCCTTCCAGGGGAGTTTCCCCATGAGTTTGTGGGCCTCCCAGTAACCCATGACCTCACCAGGGACTGCGACAGAAATTCCACCTGGAAATTTGGGTTTAACCAAATATTTAATGTGATCTGATAACTATTCATCGCATTATTGACTTCATGCAAAAAAAAACTAAAATACACATCCAGCTTTGTAAAAATAAAGGCCATAAAATTACTATGTTCAATAAGTTCTATGAAAAGAAGGAGAAATTTTTTGCCAGTAATTTATTCTAGACAAGCAAAAAAAAATATTGGGGTGGGGGGTATTGTCTGCACTGAAAAGAAATTTTCAACAATAAAATTCTGCTTAATTTTACTTATGTCATGTCACAAGCAAACTTAAATATCCTCGGTTGAATTAATATCTCATTCAGAAACTTATATGTTATTACTGTTTTCAAGTGTTTTCTAGAATTTATTAATCTAAATTTTAAATAGAGATAAAGCAATGCGTTGAATTGGAGAAAAACTTATTAGCTCCTACACTTGGTACTATAGATTTTCCTAACTGCAATAATTATAGGGCGCGGAGGTCTAACTGGTAGCGCGCTGGACCGTCGAACCGTGGCTAAACTCGAGTCACGGTACCGGCAAGGCCCCCGGGGCATCGAGCTAGCACATAATCCCCTTCTCGTTAGTGGTGGCTCTATGAAACGTGTGAACGCTACTTCACTTGCCCGTCATGGTCTGAAAAGTGGTTATTATAAATGTAATAGCATTGAACAGTTAATCGATTAAAAAGTTGCTGTTAATGAAAACCGCTACTAACCGCCGAAAATCGTTTCAAATTGTAGGAGCAGCTATTTATCTGATCTTTTTATTAGCTCACAGTTGTCGTATACAAACTTAATGTCTTCCGGGAGGTGGGGGGCAAGCATTTTTCCGCATGCCGAAAGCAAGCAGAATAAAAGAAACACCTATGTTGCCGTAACTGTCGCAACGTCGTTATTAAATCCCTTATATTAACTTCACCGCAGTCTGTCTGTCGTCTCTCTGTCTTGGGCGGGCGGAAAAACAAAAGTAAAAAATGACCCACTTGCCGTGAAGCCATCGAGCTGAAATTTGGCACATGGACCCGTGTGACCTAACAATGCATCGTATCAAAATTTCAGATCGATCAAACGTACCTTAATTAAATTAATGCATTTTTAGTTTATCTCTATACAAAGTATGTAATTCAATTTCACGGTTTGTTATTGTTTTTTTTCCACGTGACAGCTCAGTTCGCGCTTTGACGCCACATGGTCGATGTACCGGCGTGCTTTTGTTTACATTTTAGTTTCACACCGAGCTTGGTCCAGTGATCGTTGACCAGACCTTTCCCCTCTCCCCCCCCCCGGGTTTTAAAGCAAGGGGTAGTTAAGAGAGATTCAGTCTGTAAATGTTTGTTGCGTTTGAACATAGTCAATACTTTTAGTTATATCAGGGATTTATAGTCAAAAACTTTGTTTTTACGGGTTTGTTTTATTAAATCCCTTATATTAACTTCAAAATCTTGTCTCTCTCTCTCTGTCGTTCGTCGTCGGGCAGGCGGAAAAACAAAAGTTTTAAAAAAAATGACCCACTTCCCGTTTTGTCCTCGAGCTGAAATTTGGCTCATGGACACGTGTTACCTAACAATTCATAGTATCAATATTTCAGATCGATCGAGCGTACCGTAATTAAATTAATGCATTTTTAGTTTATCTATATAAAACTATATGTAGAAGTCGCTATTGTTTACATTTTACGGGTCACTTGACTTCACGCCAGCCATCGGTGAACACATCTCGTGTTTTAACCAGGTGGAATTGACTCAGTTTCAGGCTGTAAATGTTTGTCGCGTTGGAACATAATCAATACTTTAAGTTCCGTCTCATATATAAGGGATATATTGTCAAACACTTTGTTTTTACGAGGTTGTTTTTATTTATTGAATAATTTCTGAGTGTTGAGTAAATCTCGAATACAATTTCCGTCTAAGTGCTCGTCCTGGAACCGGTAGTAAACATATATTTAAGTGTTACTCTAGAGCCGCAAAGGTTTTTCCTATCTTTCTTTAAGATAAGGTCACCTACCTTCCACGGTGCCATTCGGGATGTTGGCGTACATGGTCGAGTTACTGGCCAGTGGTGCCGATGATCTGGAGATGATGCTGTAGGCCTTGCCCGTCTGTCTAAGAGAGTACAGTCAAAAAACGTTAAACGCGAAAACGCTGAAGAAGAAATATCGGTTAACTCGAAATTATAATATGTTCATAACAAACTAGTATTTATTTTCTAATACACTTAACACGAAATTGTATCAGCATGATAAAATACTTCATTCTCATCAATTTCCTTTTAAACGACTTTCGCTGTATTTAAAATATAAGTCTTTTTTGCTTTGACGACGACGACGAATGCATAACTTCCAAATTATTTTATATCAATCTTCTTTGTATATTTTAAAATAATATATAAAGAAATTTTAGATATGATTGCTACTAAATTCAAATGTGTTGAAAAGGAGTGGTGACTGTAGTAAAAAAAAATCGTGAAATTTCTCACAAGGTCCATACGTATAGTGTTGTTTGTTCGCTTTTTTTTCTTTGGTTGAGAAATGGTTTTGAAATAATATAAATGCCCCAGTCCCATTATATTTCTAACAGAAATCCTCATCTCCGTCAAATAATCTATAAGCTATACCCCTCGTTATCGATTTTCTAAGTCGCATTGCATTCCACATGCTAAAATGTATTTTTAACATTTTAGACGAATTGCATTCCATTATAAAAGAGTACATAATATTTCACTAAGGATATTTTTCATATCTTAAATAATGTTTTGTCACACACAACAAAAGAAAGCGTCAAAATTCAATACATATTTTAGTGTTGTTTTTTTATTACTTCAGAGAAACATCTTAAATAAGAATCATTACTTTTGATTGGAATTTTTTTAATTAACTTTCTTCTATTGTTTAAGTTTAGTTGTAAAATGGCTTCAAACTCTCTATAGCCTATTCCCCTGTGTTTCCCTTCTGAAACATGTCTGACCTAGTGACGTACGTACTTGTGGTAGAGTGTCCAAACACTGTCCCCTCCCAGGCCGCTGCTGTGGAACCTGGCCATTCCAACACACAGCAAAGTGGCTATCGCAGCGTCAGCAGCACTGCCTCCATACTTGCCCATTATTTCTCTGCAAGTGTTTAACAATGTCACAGTAAGAATTAATTCAGTGCAACATTGCACGTTACAAACATCTCCATTTGTAATGTTCTTTGTTCTAGGGACATTTTACATCATTCAAAACGGGATTTTTTTTATATTTGTTTTTTTTTAAATCTGGTTTTTATATACCTAGAATTTTCAGAGATTTTTAATTAAAAATGAAAAATAGTAGAATTTGTTTTAATTTTTTTTTCATTGAAAATCTATTTTCAAAATGTATCTTTGGTTATAGACTTTGACTTTAGAGTGACCAATGTTATACCCTCCAAGCACACGTGATGTCTATGTCTATTACTAAAGGATACTATCCATTGTCTTACGTGCCGACTTGGGAACAAATGTGAGTGTTGGAAGCCACCGCAGCATATCTGAAGTGACCTTCCTCTCTGAAGCCTGGTCCAGTGAAGGGCGACGTCTGAGTGTTCCCGATAAGGAAGGTCAAGGCCGTTGGACTGTGAGCCACCAGCAACGACAACACCACAAGGAACATTTTGCCAGGGTACAGTGTAAGAACACTTGCAGGGACAGTTTCAGTCGACTTTTAGACCGGAAGTAACTTTGAACTGTGGGGGAAAATCTGCCACGTATTAGGTCAATGAAAAAACATAGAGACCTTTGATACAAACACAAAGAACATGCAATACCCATAGATACACAGTACGTATGAAATTACATACACATGCAAGAAAACATATACAGCTACCACCATTACTCATTATCATCACTAGCCCACCCAAGTGAATTTTATATGTGGCGCGCTCTAATTCAATTACGCCATATATTACCTATCCTCGCGAAAAGAAGAGAAATGTCATTTTAATGATTAACGTAGCTTATGTGTAACATACTGTCATTTATGTGGTTATTATGATATGAATGTTTACTTATTTAGTATGTGTATGTTGTTATCTCCATGTAAAGCGCTGTGATCGCGGCTCCTTGCTGGGATACAGCGCTATATAAATTATCAATTTATTTATAAATTTTTTTTAATGATTTATTTGTTGTTGTTGTTTTCATTAGCAAAGCTAATTTACTAATTTATTATATAGTGAAAAGGTAAAAAGTGAAAGTTTCAAATGATAATTATATGTAGCCTAAGTAAATTAGAAAGTGTGTACTTCTCGTGTAGTTTCCTATGACAACACTAAACTATCTATACTCAGAACTGAAGAGCTTGAATATCACTTACGTACGCATAAGCAATAATTCGAATTGCCTTAAATAATTGTATTGTATGGGTTCTCCGAGTTACTTGTCTCTCTACACGGTCACAGTAACTGCACAAGGCAAACAATCCTTGGGTCTGTACAATAGTACATGTTCTAAACAACTGATCCGACCGCTAGACCGTAAATTTTATATCTGTGCTCAGCATTACAAATGTGCATACTAATGAGTTAACACACGCCTCCCGCGCGTAGGGCCGCGCATGATGTGTTATAGTTATTGAATTTTCTCGTTATCATTAGCCTCGTATGCAAATTTATTTAGAGTGCTATAGAAAATATCCTTTTATATATCTCTGGCGTACTAAGGAGAGGTGTGTGTCGAACCAAGTCAAAAACATCGAAATCACACAGGATATAAAAATATATGTCTGGTTCTCGAAAAGCGATCGGTTCGTGATTGCTCGACAATCTCCGTTTGCAGTCGGAAGCCAGAATTACTTTGTTTGAATACTCTTAGGACGGAGAAACAGAAATTAGTTTAATTGTCTGGGTTGTACGAATTGCCCGAAAAAATAGAGTTAAACCCAAGGGAAAAAAATTTGATTGGGCCTCCACGATCTGGCATATCGTGGGAGCAATTCGCTTTAAGGATCTACCAATTTATTTTCTTGTCTTTTCAATGAGAATTCTTTAAATATTCTGGAAACTTGCAATTTAAGAAAAGAAATTAGATAACACTAAAATTTATTCCCCGGAGACATTGTTCGAGTTTCACATTGGAGCAGCTTCGACAATACTTTTATTGGTAGTGCAGTAATCTGGGGCAGTAACGTCGTCAATACTTTTATTGTAGTGCAGTGATCTGGGGCAGTAACGTCGTCAATACTTTTATTGGTAGTGCAGTGATCTGGGGCAGTAACGTCGACAATACTTTTATTGGTAGTGTAGTGATCTTGGGCAGTAACGTCGACAATACTTTTATTGGTAGTGCAGTGCTCTGGGGCAGTAACGTCAACAATACTGTTATTGGTAGTGCAATGATCTGGGGCAGTAACGTCGTCAAAGATAAGAACAGTTGGGTCTCGCTAGGTCAATCTCAATTCTTTCTATTGAAGTCATTAAAAATGTCGGTGCTCCCGGCTAGCAGGAATAAACTTACATTTTATATGTTACTTTTGGGTTTGTCATGCGAACAAAATTTTAAAAACAAAAATTATATTAAAATGGTCTGTCATATATTGGGATATTGTTGAAGAACAAGGAAGTGCAACTTTTCTTTCAAGCACTCGCAGAATTACAGAATGACCTATAGTCCTATAGTCTAGTCTATATATATATCATTGTGGCTTTTAGGGGGAAGGGGGGTCATGAAAAAAATGTGGTTTAAACGTTTTTTTTTACAATTTAACTAATTCCAATTTATTTAACATTTTTATCCACGTCCACTTCATTATTTCCTTTACTTAGTGGGCAAGTAAATGAGACTCTATCGAAATGTCATCAGCTTCCTGTTTCGTCCCAGAGTTTTCCAATATTTGTGACATTCTCTTTTCGGGTCGAGTTACAATTCAAACTCGTATGACCCGCCTCAAGATTTTAGAGCCAAGCATAGGTAATCAAGCGAGCATCGCCATACTTTCAACGGTTGTCGGAACCGAGCCGCCCTAATGCCCGGCCGACGCCGGACACTCGGCCAACAGGTGCTCAACCGTCTCACTGGTCGTCACAACATACTCGGCAGCTGATATTTTCTAATTTATACATAATTTCTCCATAACAAATTCTTACACTCGTATGAAACCAGTTAGTTCTCGTATAGAAATCTCAGGCTGGTGATGTTAAGACATGGAAGATGAACTCAGCAAGGATTGCGATGTGTGACATGAAATTAAAAAATATCCTTACGCTTCAAATTTATCCACATGTTATTATTTATTTATACTAGAATTTTATCACCCGTCAAAAATGACGGAAGTTTTCAAAATAAATACACATCAGATTAAAAAATAACGTAATACAGAACTTTCATTTATTTTATTTATTTTTATTTGATTCATTTATTATTATATTGAACACATTTTATGCGGAACGTTCGAAAAGAGTTATATTTGGTGCAGTAATTTTTGGTGCGTACTATTGAACAAATCAGCATTACATCCAAGAAGCATTACATCCATTACGGGAATTATGTATGTTGATGATTGATGATTGATGTGAAAAATGTGATCAATAACGTCACAAGAATCTACTACAGTGGTTGCTAGTTTCTACGCCACGTTAAGACTACTTATGTGATAGCCTCGCGTTGTCCCTTGCTCTAGAAGTTCTCTTCACACTTACCCCAGTACCATCGCTAACATGCAGTGGCCGTTCTTCAATTTTTCTATAATATGCCCAAACATTCCGTAGTGCCCTGAACAAACTAAGAAGATCCACTTTTAAATCATTTACATTAACTCGTGGTGTCTGCTTGCTTGAGGCAGGCAGGCGGTGCCGAAAAAACTTTGGATCGATTTTTAACCCACTTCCTCGTAAGCTAGCGAGCTGAAATGATGCAGGCAGACTCGTGCCGATGATAAAAAGATGTATCAAAATTTCAGATAAATCGAATGTACCGTAATTAAATTAATGAATTTTTAGATTATCTTTATTTATCTCTATGTAACATGTTAACGTTTTTTTGCTATAGTGTCGTGGTGCGTATTATATTGAACAACCTTTCCTGTCACGCAATAAGGTGCGTATTTTTTTTTATACAATACTTGTTAAAACCTATTCCTGATCGGTTGCTGCGCATTATATTAAGTCTCGTACATAAAGGATTTATAGTAAAAAAAAATTTACGTTACTTTTTAAAAATATATTCCCGATCGGTGCGCATTATATTATACACGTTTTACGAGACATAACTACAATTTTGTATTTTTGGATGGTCTTGCGCTGCGTATTATAATGAACATTCTTTTAGCTATGTCACGTACATAAAGGAATATAGTCAAAAACTTGTTTTTACGGGTTTTTTAAAATTACCCTTTACATGCTATGCATACTGAAATGATCTGTCCGTAATTTTTTGAGAGATTTATTTGAACCAAATTTACACAGCGGTTGTGATTTCATCTTGATTTATTTTAATGTGGATATTTTTAAATAAAAGATATTCATGGCTTTTATTATATACTATAACCCAGTTATAGCGAACCTATGGCACGCGTGCCACAGTCGGCACGCAGAGCCTTATCAGCTGGCACGCGACATAAAATATTCCTTCCTTCATTCCTTCATTTAACCAGCCCAGGCAAACCCCCTATTTTCGAGTTTCATCGGAGTGTTGGCACTTTGCTATAAATAAGTAGGTTTTGGTTGAATTGTGGGCACGCGGCCCCAAAAATAGATTCGCCACCACTGCTATAAACTCTTGTATTCTGCTTTAGAATATTTAATACTCTCTCTCTCTCTCTCTCTCTCTCTCTCTCTCTCTCTCTCTCATCTCTCTCTCTCTCTCTCTCTCTCTCTCTCTCTCTCTCTCTCTCTCTCTCTCTCTCTCTCTCTCCTCTCTCTCCTCTCTCCTCTCTCTCTCTCCTCTCTCTCTCTCTCTCTCTCTCTCTCTCTCTCTCCTCTCTCTCTCTCTCTCTCTCTCTCTCTCTCTCTCTCTCTCTCTCTCTCTCTCTCTCTCTCTCTCTCTCTCTCTCCTCTCTCTCTCTCTCTCTCTCTCTCTCTCTCTCTCTCTCTCTCTCTCTTCTCTCTCTCATCTCTCTCTCTCTCTCTCTCTCTCTCTCTCTCTCCTCTCTCTCTCTCTCTCTCTCTCTCTCTCTCTCTCTCCTCTCTCTCTCTCTCTCTCTCTCTCTCTCTCTCTCTCTCTCTCTCCTCTCTCTCCTCTCTCCTCTCTCTCCTCTCTCTCCTCTCTCTCTCTCTCCTCTCTCTCTCTCTCCTCTCCTCTCTCTCTCCTCTCTCTCTCCTCTCTCTCCTCTCTCTCTCTCTCCTCTCTCTCTCTCTCTCTCTCTCCTCTCTCTCTCTCTCCTCTCCTCTCTCCTCTCTCTCTCTCTCCTCTCTCTCCTCTCTCTCTCCTCTCTCTCCTCTCCTCTCTCTCTCTCTCCTCTCTCTCCTCTCTCTCTCCTCTCTCTCTCTCTCTCCTCTCTCTCTCTCTCCTCTCCTCTCTCCTCTCTCTCTCTCTCTCCTCTCTCTCTCTCTCCTCTCTCTCTCTCTCCTCTCTCTCTCTCTCTCTCTCCTCTCTCTCTCTCTCTCTCTCTCTCTCCTCTCTCTCTCTCTCTCTCCTCTCTCTCTCTCTCTCCTCTCCTCTCTCTCTCTCTCTCTCTCTCTCTCTCTCTCTCTCTCTCTCTCTCTCATCTCTCTCTCTCTCTCTCTCTCTCTCTCTCTCTCTCTCTCCTCTCTCTCTCTCTCTCTCTCTCTCTCTCTCTCTCTCTCTCTCTCTCTCTCTCGGGCTCGGCGGGCGGAAAAACAGAAGTCAAAAATGACCCACTTCCCATGATCCGATCGAACTGAAATTTGGCACACGGACCCGTCTGACCTAACAATGCATCGTATCAAAATTTCAGATCGATCGAACGTACCGTAATTAAATTAATGCATTTTTAGTTTATCCATATATGAGGTATGTAATTCAAAATTCACTGTTTGTTATTGTTTTTTTTCTTCCAGTTTCACGTGAGTTTGAGTTGACGCCGACCGTCGTGTTGACGCCGACCGTCGTGCCGACACCCCCTCACATCCCACCCCCATTTATTAAAGACAAGGGACATCACTCGGTGTCAGTCTGTAAATGTTTGAAAATAATCAATACTGTTAGTTATGTCTCATATATAAGGGATTTATAGTCAAAAACTTTGTTTTTACGGGTTTGTTTTATTATGTGATTAAGTCTGCCGATATGTAACTATCTTTCATTTCCTGCCTTTGGCTGAAACTGTACCACCTATTTCTATAGACACTTTCGTCATATACCTTGAAAGTAACAGAATCACAGTGTTTGCCTTCAAGTTGTTACTCCCAGCCAGGTGCGACCGTCCACTAATGCAGAATTAAACTGATTCCAAATAAAGTCATGGAATCCTTTTCTTTTTTATCGATGTTGTTTTTTGGTGTTTTTTTTTACATTCTGGTGCAATGCACTCTACACTAGGTCATCTTATCTGAAATCAGGACCGGCGACTAACTAACTATAAGCCATTTGACATTGTTGTACACGTAGCCGGTAAATAATAAGGTGGGTCGGTCTATTCAGGAAAAAAATAACAACGACCATGTTTGGAGGCGGGAAGCGATAATATTCTGATTACACACTTTTGTTCTATAAATTCTCTTGGTCTTTGGATTACACAAAATGTTATTATATCACTACGGTGATAGAAGACCTGGGTCAGTTGTGCACAGTGTGTAAGTAGAGTTCTTCAATAGCGATTTATTAATGAAATCCTTTCTGTAGATGCCTCTGAATCATCTCTTTTATCTTTGTTCAGTGGTTTGAGTCGAGGTGGCCAGAAATGAGAATCCTTGCGGGTAAATCGTTGGTTTTATTATGGTTCCGTGGAGGAAGAGACAATCAAAACAATTAGTTTGTTATGTATTTAAGGAAACTTCATTTTGAAGAGCTCCTATAGAATTTAGGAAACAAAACGATCGTGATCTAGGTCAAACGAGGTTAAGAGAAATGGAGAGCTTTTTAAAAAAAAATTTCACTTGTCTGGTTATGCGCTGCTCGGATCTGAAAGTAATTGAGTCAAGGTCATTTTATAAAAAAATTAACTCAGTGTCACACTTTGCTTATCTTAAGAAACTGAATTCTTATGATAAGAAAAATCTGGGAAAGCATGACACGCCGAGTCTGGTTCCTATTACCAATCAATAATTATCTGTACCGTAATGCCTAGGAGTTTAGCTTAGCGGTACCGGATGAAGTAATGTACTTGACATATTTTTTTAACAGCAGACACCTCTTTTAAAACACCCGTTTAAAAAATGTAAGAATACTGACTGACAATAAACTGTTTGAAACAGTCGATTCTACACAAATATGTGTGTACCATTCATGTATGGATTTTCTACAAAGCGCTGGAGTGTCGCACTGGGATTCATGTGTCAAGAAGTGAAAGTGGAATTTGTTTGCATAATTTCGCATTGAATATTTTTTATAGATAGTCAATTTCTGTATGTCTACGTTTTTAGATTTAAATTGAAGGGATATATGTTCTGTATACAAACTACTGATATCATCTGTGGGGATAAATTCTCTCAATGATGTAACAATTACTAACTGTTAAGTAACTGTGGTAGAAGAATTATAAGCATCTCATTTGTATTGTAAAAGGGGTGCAAAATAAGTATAAAGCGAAGTTGTGGCGTCTAGTCTTAGTTAGACTCCCTCATGTCCCAACAAAGGGGAGATGAATCTTGTCATCTGAATTCAATAGTTTAAAAAAAAAGTGTTGGTAGACGGGACCTGGACCAACAGATTAACCAAGGTCAACAGTATCTTTATTAAGTCTCGGTGACCAAATCTCCGCAATGTACCAGCTGACACACACCATGGCAAAATGATGTGTACGTGGCAAAATCCTACCAATACGCGTGATTTCGTATTACAATTTTGGCCAAATGACGCCTAATGGAATTGGAAATTTTGTTTGAATGAGATATATTGACATCAACCGAGCTGGCGTGTCATTATATCAGCAGACATCTATTATAGAAATTACTTTAAATGACAGGGGACGAGTTGTACGAAGATATGTTAATTTAACGCAACTCCTTTATCAAGGAGTAACGGGGTTTGGCAGTTTGGAAGAAATAAAAAAAACGTGTAAGGGGCCGTCCATAAAGTACGTCGCGCTATTGTTTTACCTTTTTTAACTCCCACCTCCCCCCTGTCACAAACTATCACACTTTCTTACACCCCCCCCCCTTCTTTCTGGAGCGTGACGTACTTTATGGACGGCCCCTAATCTAGCACAATGGACATCCGCAAGCTATCATATCAACGAAGATCATCAAGTTAGCCCCATCACACTGCCATTAAGATGCACATAGGCGTAAAAAGGCAGCACAAATGTGTAAAAAGGCAGCACAAATGTGTAAAAATACAGTGAAGAAGTGTAAAAAGGGCAGAAGAAAAGTGGAAAAAGGACAGCAGAAATGTGTAACAGAGACAGTACAAAAGTGTAAAGTGGACATCACGAAAGTGCGAAAGGATAGTACAAAAGTGTAAAACGACAGCAGAAAAAAAGTAAAGTGGACAGCACAAAATTGTAAAAGCGACAACAAAAAAGTACTAAAAGTACAACGCAAAAGTGTAAACTACTGTAAACGAAGCAAAGTAGGTGCTCTAGCGAAACGTTCAACAGCTGCCGTTGTTATTATACCTGTGTTTCATTATCCCCAAACATGACTCCTGTGTTTTGTTTGTCCCCAAACACGTGACAACCGTGTTTTCTTACGTGGAGACTGACGCCTACAATCAGATATCGTAATATTAGAGTTTGAATTTAAAATAAGTTGTTCCCGAGATCTCATGGACGATGTCATATTTCAAGTCATTTTTAATACATTTCAAACCTTAACTTTCTTCCTCACTAGTCATTAAACCTTGGTGAGACTGTCATTTGTCTTACAGTGTGACAAAGTCATTCATACTCGGTGTTACTAATTCCTTTTGTTTTAGTGTTATCAAGTTATTTACCTGTGGCGGTGTGAATCCCGACTACCGGAGAACGTCCAGAAATGTGAGTGTATTGCCTTGTGCCGACTTTTACCGCGACATCACCATCTTTATTGGTATTTCTGAGTGCGTTAAATAGAGTCAGAAAGAGAGAGAGAGAGAGAGAGAAAGAGAGAGAGCTCGAAAGAGAGCAGATGTTGCAAGCAGTGTCACCAAAAGTTAAACACCAGTTAACTGCAAAATTTCATGGAAGCTATTGAAAATGGCGATAAATGACCTTTCCATCCGAGTATCCACCTGTTCACTAGGTTAACTAACCCTCATCTCAGTATCGAGCAGTTCACTAGTTTAAGTAACCCTCATCTCAGTGACCAGCTGTGCGCATTGATCTTATCAGGAGAGAGAAACGAACTGTTCAATTTAACGTTGAAACGATTTATTATGCATGTAAAATTAGACACAGAGTTAATTTTATTTTGAGATGACCGGAGCATTCATTATACTACAGCAGAAAAGAGGAATGATAGTTTAAATAATGACTGGGGGAAAGTTGTATTTGCTGTAAGTGTAAGACATTTTAACTACATTCGACCTGTAGTTTTAATACACCTTTGAATACATTCTCTTTAAAACGTGTTCTTTTCTTTTATTCTTTTTAGTATCTGGTTTTAGTTTTGACATTGTTAACTTCAAACTATTGACCCTGTAGCGTATGCTTCAGTCGACACGATTTGAGTTTTGGCATTGTTAACTTCAGTCGACACAATTTGAGTTTTGTGAACTATGAAAGAGAAAACAATTGATTAGCGCTGTAAAAACTGAGCCAGAAAAAAACAATGTTATCTTGCAAGTAAATAGCTGTTACTATACTGTCCGTATTCATAAGGGGCCGTCCATAAAGTACGTCACGCTATTTTTGACCATTTTTAACTACCCCTCTCCCCCTTGTCACAAACTGTCACAAATCTCGGACATCCCCCCCTAAAGTACGTCACACATCCTAACAAAAATGTTGTTTTAATTAATAAAATAATTAAAATTTAATATAAAACACCGTGACGTCACACACGGCCGGACCTCCCACCTCCCTACTGTCACAAACTGTCACACTTTCTTACACCCCCTCCCGCACCCCCCCCCCTTTCTGGAGCGTGACGTACTTTATGAACGGCCCATAATGTATATATAAAAATACATTATCAACGAGTAAAATCAAGTTTTTTTTCGACAAACAGAAAAGTAAATCAAGAAATTAATTCAAAAAAATTAACTAAAATTTAATTTAATTTTTTTTAAAGGTTATTTGATTTTATTATAACTGTCAAGTTTTCAATTAAATTGACGTGATGTCATGCGTCCGTTAACACCTCATATTGTTTTTGTTACAACATTCTATCTCAGACGACGCTGAATGGGTTGGTGTCTAACAGCATCTAGTTGTACACATCCGTACGTTTAGAATCCATCCGTCACACATTCTTGAGAGTAAGCAGTGATGTCGCCTGGTGCCCTCTGTAAGACTCCGGAGGGTGCGCTAAAAAGTCCGACGTGGCGGGTAACTCTATGACCCTTTTGTGTAAGCCCTTCCACTAGACACTGATGACGAAAACCAAAGTTGCGTTAAGAAAATTGAGCTTCGTTTACTAAAGTTTATGCTTAGAAAATACAATTATGTGGAAAACCTGCCAAAAACGATCCATAACAGCTTTGATATTGTACTGAAATAGTTGAAACTCTAACAATTTAGAATCACCGACGTGTTTTGAAAATGAAGATGTTTGAATGAACTCACTTCCGTAGCATAGCTGACCACGACGTGATTTGGAAGCAACTGGTGATGTATTCTGGGACCGTCAATAACAGACTTGAGGCTTTCACCCATCCACAACGTCATGGCCGTCAGCTGAAAGTATTGACCACACAATAAATCATCGGAATTTAATGGTTGTTAGGAGTAAAGATGACATGCAAGGGATTTCAATTTAGTGATACTAAATTAACTGTATCTTCCTCTGATTATATTTCCGTTAACTATTCAATGTACAAAAAATCTAACAACCCAACTTACAAATATCTAACAACACAATTTTACAAAGATCTAACAACACGATGTTTCATAAAGATCTAGCAACAAAACTTGCAAAGATCTAACAACACGATATCTTAAAAAGATCTAAAAGCATGGCATTTTAAACAGATCTACCAAAACAACTTACAAAGATTTAACAACACATCTTACAAAGATCTAACAAAACATCTTACAAAGATATATCAACACATCTTACAAAGATCTAACAGCACATCTTACAAAGATCTAACAACACATCTTAAAAAGATATAACAACACAACTTACGAAGATCTAACAAAATAATTTACCAAGATCTAACAAGAAGAGAGCAATAAAAAAAAACTATGGGTCTCAACCAATATTCTGGAACAATGCGACGAAAGAAGAAAACTTAAGAGCATAAAGAATACTGCAGAAGGAGCACCCCAAATACAGAGCAATCAATAAAATCAAACAACCCCGTAAAAACAATTTTTTTACTATAAATCCCTTATATATGAGACATAATTAAAATGATTTATTTTATGCAATATAATATGCACCGCGTGACAAACATTTACAGACTGAAACTGACTGAACTCTCCTTGCTGTAAACACGGGGGTGTGGTCATCGATGGCTGGAGTAAACTCCTGTGACACGCGTATGTCAACAATAACAGACCGCTACATAGAGTTACATAGTGATAAATAAAAAATGCATTAATTCAATTGCGGTACATTCGATTGATCCTACATTTTGAAACAATGCATCGTTAGGTGACACGAGTCTATTTGCAAAATTTCAGCTCCATAGCATCACGGGAAGTGGGTCATTTTTTACTTTTGTTTTTCCGCCCGCCCGACCAACAGACGACGGTGAAGTTAATAAAAGGGATTTTAAAAGAATGGATAGAACAACAATGCTAAGACATCGATGAAAATTTACTAAAGAACAAGTCAAAAAAGGCTTACAAGATTGACAAAGACTTGAAATCCACCTAACAAGGTCGTATCTCAACCATACAAGACAAATCCGCAAAATGCATCACAGAAAAACAAGAAATTCTCAAAAGATGGACCGAATACTGTTCTGAGCTGTACAATGAAGACTCAAAAGGCGATGCATCAGTGCTCAACTGCCTGACATCAACTAACACAGACATGCATTCTATTCTCCGTGATGAGGTGGAGCTGGCTGTACGAAAATTGAGAATGGTGAAATCAGCTGGAGCAGACAACATCCCAGGCGAACTGATTCAGGCAGGAGGTGACCCTGTAATAAACATCCTAACCGACATGTGCAACCAGATCTGGCACACAGGAGAATGGCCAACCCCCTGGACGCAATCGCTGGTTATTACGCTCCCAAAGAAGGGCAATTTACAGATGTACCAGAACTACCGTACAATCAGCCTGATTTGTCACCCCAGCAAAGTCATGATCATATTAAGCAGACTGAAACCACAAGAAGAGCCAATCAATTCAGAAGAGCAGGCGGGCTTCAGATCAGGAAGAAGCACAACGGAGCAAATCTTTGACCTGCGAGTGCTCTGTGAAAAACATCTCCAACACCACAGTGACCTCTATCATGTCTTCATAGACTTTAAAAAAGCTTTTGACAGAGTGTGGCATGCGGCACTGTGGGCAACTATTCACAAATTCAACATTAATGCAAACCTCATTGAAGTGATCAAGAACCTGTACAACAGAGCAACTAGCGCAGTACTCTTCAACCGCAAGCTGGGAGATTGGTTCAAGACCACTGTTGGTGTCAGACAAGGATGCCCCCATCCTCTTCAACCTCTTCCTTGAAAGGATTATGACAGATGTGCTAGAAAACAACATCGGAACAGTCAGCATCGGAGGGAGAATTATAACCAACTTACGCTTCGCCGATGACATAGATGGCCTAGCTGGCAGCGAGGACGAACTAAAAGAATTCATTGCAAAACTAGAGAAAACAACAAAGGCTTATGGCATGGAAATCAATGCAGAAAAGACCAAGGTCATTGCAAATAGAACATTCACAATTGAAATTCAGATAAACGGGCAAAAACTCGAAGAGGTCTCCACCTATAACTAGGGGCCATAATATCCGACGAAGGCTCAAAGCCAGAAATTCTTGCCAGAATGGCCCAGACAACTGAAGCGCTGAGCAAACTAAAAACACATCTGGCAAAGCAAGAAACACTCTCTGAGATCAAAGATTCGACTAATGCGCTCTCTGACGATGTCGGTCTTCTTGTATGGTTGCGACAGTTGCGATGCTTGGATGCTCACTGCAGACCTCCATAGAAGAATCAATGCGCTAGAGATGAGATGTTTCCGAAAGATACTGAACATCTCCTACACAGCGCACATCACAAACGAAGCGGTCCGCAACAAAATAACTGCTGTCATCGGCCCCTACGAGGACCTTCTCACCTCAATCAAGAAGGAGAAACTGCGATGGTATATTCACGTGGAAAGATCTGTAGGTCTCGCAAAAGACTATAATGCAAGGCACAGTCCAGGGAGGAAGAAAAAGAGGCAGACAAAAGAAGATATTGGAAGACGACATCAAAGAGTGGACCGGCCTGTCATTCATCAACTCCAAAAAGGCAGCGCAGGACCGGGACAAATGGCGTGAGATAGTGTTCAGTTCACGATGGTTCCCCAACGACCCACCGACGGGTCAAGGGATAGTCAAGACAAGTCAACAACACATCTTACAAAGATCTAACAACACAACCTACAAAGATCTAACAACACAACCTACAAACATCTAACAACACACTTACAAAGATCTAACTACACAACTTACGAAGGCTGTGGTTGTTGTGATTCGTGGCCCCCCAGCAGCACCCGTCACAAGCACCGGACGACCAGTGCCGTCTACAACCACGACTGGTGTCATGGAGGACAACGGTCGTTTACCTGGTTTGATGAAATTGGCAGGTGATGGCTGGACACCGAAGGCGTTGACCACCCTGGGCACAGCAAAGTCGTCCATCATGTTGTTGTAGAGTATCCCTGTTGTTGCTCCCACCACCATTGAGCCAAAGCTGAAGAAATAAATTTAAATTAGCCAAGAAACTGTTCAAACTAACATGAAGTATCAAAGTTCTATAACGCAGAGGCGTCAGTATTGGGGCGCGGGGGTTGCGGACCGTACCGGGTGACACCTTCACAAGGGTGACACCTTCACTAGGGTGACACCTTCACAAGGGTGACACCTTCACAAGGGTGACACCTTCACAAGGGTGACACCTTCACAAGGGTGACACCTTCACGAGGGTGATATCTTCACAAGGGTGACTCCTTCACGAGGGTGACATCTTCACAAGGGTGACTCCTTCACGAGGGTGACTCCTTCACGAGGGTGACATCTTCACAAGGGTGACTCCTTCACGAGGGTGACATCTTCACAAGGGTGACTCCTTCACAAGGATGACACCAAAGGGGAAAATTATGCAAGTTCCCATTATTTGGCACGGGGAGACTCGGAGGAGTTTTATAGGGTAAGTAGTGAGAGGGTGACACTATGAGCTACCGCAGTGGGTGACACCAACCCTATTGACGCCTCTGCTATACCTATTTATGATTATGTTGATTTTTACTCACAGTACACTAAACATTGGGTTTTTTTTTCGATGCAAATTAAAATGTTTCTGTTGCCTATCTTTTGTATATTCATTTATGATTTTACAGCCGATTCACAATGATGTCAGTTCCTACACTCTAGATTTAATTTAGTGCAGTGTACTCAAAGCAATATGGTGAAATTATCATGACCTTTGGTGTAAACACAAAAATCTGAATTCTGTTTTTCTAGTATTTACACCATCTTGGATAAACTCAAAACTTTAAAGGCATGTGTATTTTCACACATCAGATTCAAATAATGATTTTTTTAATTTAAAAAAAAGTAACGGATATTTCAATTATTTTCCGTTTCTTAATTTCATATCATAACACAGAATCCTCTAAACTATTGTTTATATACATCCTTGAATGTGTGAGTTATTTTTCATGAGCATTTTTCAGAAAGAACAAGAGAGAATAATCGGCTCTCGTGATGGCGTTGTTTTGCTTTGAACTTGTCGAATCTTTAGTTGTATTTTGTGGCTTAATTTGTTTGTGTGTAAATGTCTAATGAATAGTGAATGAAATGTAACCGGCAGTGGACTCACAAAGTGTTGAGGGTGGTCGTGACTGTAACGGCATCACCGTTTGGGGCCAAGACGGCAACATTGGCGGTGCCGTGGTCCTCTGTTAACTGAAACAAAGGGTTGTAACTCTCCCAGGGAAATGTGTGGTCATCAGAGATGGCAGCTCGAATGGCCTCCCCTTGTTCAGAGGACGTAATGTTTGCAACCAACTGGAATATTTTCATTTATTAATATAAAGGTCTCTTAAAACACTTTGAAATCAGATGATACGTCTAAATATTATGTAACTGTCAATTTGGGGATAAACTTTCATTTACGCAAGCGAAAAAATTAGAATAGGTTGGCAAAAGTTATATCCGCTTTCATTTCATCTCATTTGTGGTGAATTTAGGCTAAATAAACATTGATTTGATGGCGCTTACATGAATTGGAAGGAAAACTTCATATCGAGAGTGTAAACTGTAAAACTTCTGTGTACCTGGTGCATACTTTCAACGAATGTGTTTGTTTCACCATCCAAGCTTCCCATTCTGGAGCGTGCAGAGTAGGCGTGTTTGAAGGCTTCGATGATGCGGTGATACGTCAGCACTGTTTCTTCATGGGTCGACAGGTCACTTGGGGTCATGTGGTACCCTGTTGAAAAACAAATTCACAAAGCTCTTTCTTCATCAATTTAAGACTCGCGGTGCTACGTTAATTAAAAAAAAACTGTGTATAAGAGCCTGCCAGATTGACAATGCCCAAGCAGATACATTAAAAAAAGAAAGAAAAAAAGAAAACATTTTTCCCAACTCTGAAACTTTGACTGTGATTTTTCTTGAATGTTTCTGCTCTTTAATATTTTGAATAGCCACCTACCTTGTAAAATATTGAGAATATACAAATATTTGGGCCCACCTACCTTGTAAAATATTGAGAATGTACAAATATTTGGGCCCACCTACCTTGTAAAATATTGAGAATATACAAATATTTGGGCCCACCTACCTTATAAAATATTGAGAATGTACAGATATATGGGCCCACCTACCTTATAAAATATTGAGAATATAAGATATATGGTCCACCTACCTTCTAAAATATTGAGAATGTACAGATATATGGGCCTACCTACCTTGTAAAATATTGAGAATGTACAGATATATGGGCCCACCTACCTTATAAAATATTGAGAATGTACAGATATATGGGCCCACCTACCTTGTAAAATATGGAGAATATACAGATATATGGGCCCACCTACCTTGTAAAATATTGAGAATGTACAGATATATGGGACCCACCTACATTGTAAAATATTGAGAATGTGCAGATATATGGGCCCATCTACTTGTAAAATATTGAGAATGTGCAGATATATGGGCCCACCTACATTGTAAAATATTGAGATTATACAGATATATGGGCCCACCTACCTTTTAAAATATTGAGAATATACAGATATATGGGCCCGCCCGAGGGGAGTCCGGCCGTGTATACTGTTAAATTATCTTGAAGATGAAGTTTTAGAGGTTCTGTTATCTCGGCCGCGTATGTTTGCAGATCTTCTTTCGTGATTATTCCCCCTTCAGAGAAATGAGAACAGATATAAAAATGGTAACTCTATCTGGGATTTGTAACTTATCAACATCATTATTTTATTTATTGATTATTCTAGTTTTTTTGTTTTTTTAATGGGTACAAGTTCAGTTTTACCAGCGCCCTTAAGTAGTAAACTTTATTCAGTCCGTGCTGAAAGCTTAGCTTTAGGGCAATAGTTTTTAACAATCAAATTACTTTTACGTTTTAAAGAAGACTACGGAGAAGGATGCGTCACGACTTGACGCAGATTGTAGATTAGACCAACCAAAATAGTTGCTTGTTAGAATCTGAACCTATCAGTAGAAGACCTATCTACCCACCTACATGTATAAGTACATACCTATCTATCTACCTACCTACCTACCTACCTACCTTCCTAACTACCTAGCTATCTATCTATCTACCTACCTACCTATCCACCTACCCACCCCTAACCACCTATTTACCTGCCTACCTAACTACCTACCAACCTACCTACCAATCTGCGCACCTACCTAGTTACCTACCTATCTAACTACCTACCTACCTACCTACCTTCTTCCTGAATCTCCCTCGCGATTTCATCTGCTAGAGACCCGTTATAGAAAACTTGACCTCCCTCATCAGCCAGTCTTCTCAACGTGTTGGCCAGCAGCGGCAGCTTCATCGTCTCACCAAGTTTGTACCATGTGTTCGTCTCATTGTTGGTCAACTGTTTCCTGTGATCGATGGTAAGAGACGTGGTTGACGCACGGCTCACATCTAATACATGAACCAAAGACATGGGAGCGTCATAGATGGATAGATGATAGAAGGGACAATCGTTGGAGAGATTGATGAATAGAAGGAAAGATTGAAAGATAGATTAATAGAAGTATAAGCTTACAGTTTTATAAATATACTAGGGGCAAGTACCCGGCTTCGCCCGGGTTTAAAATAAGGTTTTCTGTAGAAGCGTACACAACTAACTGTTTACTTGCATGCTATAAAATGGTACATTTAACAGTGTATGTGCTGCATGGCTTAATTTCAAGGATGTCACCATCCTCATCTTTCACAATAACAGTTTTGAGATCTTCAAATGAAATAGGTCCCCGAATATGGTGCAGCAGGAGGCGCATGTGAAATGCTTCTCTGTTGTGAGGATGCACAGTGTACACTCTTCCCAAGGCATTGTCTGTCACATATCCCGGGAAGTCTGCAAGAGGTATACCTTTTTTCGGATTTGCCAGACCTATTGACTGGCATCCCAGCGAAAATGTCTAGGCACTTCAGAATACAGCAATGTTTTTGCAAGAGGATCTGTTTTGCAGAGATCAAAAAACGCTGTTAATGTAGTCTTTGTTGGAGTGTCTGTCAAATGTGCTGTTGGCTGTCCTGGTTTATAGTATACTCCTTGGCCTCCTTCAAGATGTACTGCCAAGTGAACAACTGTTGGATACCTTTGATGGATGGGAAAGTTAAGCAGGCGCCACACTGCCTCACTGCTACTAATGTATCGTCCTTGTTGATAATTAATTGGTAACCCCATCAAGCCTGTTCGGCATTTCATTTGCAACAGTAAACATGGCTGCATCACTTCCCTTGGTAACATAATTGCAAATCTACTTGATGCTTGTGTTTCTATGACGTACATAGGTCATTCCATCCTGTGCATATTCATGCATGTAACGGGGCCCTCCACTGAAGGATGAAGGCAGCACCACTAATTTGCCAAGATTTTCAGAAGTCACATTGTTGTCATTCCTTACTGCCTCTAATAGTACACCATAGTCCTCAGCTCTAAGTTTTGTTTGGTTGAGTCTGATGAAACGCAATCTCTCATTCTCAACCTTAGCATACATATCCACTATGTATTGCTGGAAAAGGCGCGGGCATCTGAGGAGTGTATTAAATTCGTTGACTCTTTGCATCATGCGATATGCATAGTAGTCATTGCTTGTGGCCTTGTTTACAACTTTTATGTTCAAATCATAGCCATCTTCTCCTCTAACAAATAGCAGAGGATACTGAAGTGGATCATATGACCTGTGAGTGTCTTGAATCCTTTGAAGTGGCATTTGTGAGCAACTTCTTGAATGCAGCACAATGTCTCTACGATCACCTAGCTCTCCAGCAATCATGATGCCACTTCACTAACAGATGGTGCATTGAATCTGCCTTTGTGTTCCTTTAATGGTGCTTTGCCGGAAATTTTGATTTTGTAGTCCACTTGAGTGTTATCCATAATCTCAGCAGCCATTTTAAATGACCTCACATAGCTGTTATGCTGATGCAGCATTCTTTGCAGTTTGAGGACAATGTTTCTGTCAACAGGACTGTCAAGCAAATCCAGTCGTCTTTGCACTTGCTCATCTTCTCCCAAAGAAGTAAATCTGGAGATATTTGCTGTCTACAGCATTGACTGGATGAAGAGGTCCAGCATGGTGGTACACTTGGCCTTGGACCTTGAATGTTGGTGTCCACCCGTTATTCACGACAACATTAGACTTGAAGGAAGTCACGGCAAACATATTATTGAATAGTCTAATAAGTTTCACAAAGTCCTTTGATTGTGCAGTTTCACCATTCAACAGAATGCACAATGGTTCTGGTGGCTTTAGAATTGGGGGCAGTTTGACTTTACCACTGGAACAGCACATGCCTGGAGTTTCTTTGCTCAGCTGTTTCAGCTGCTCTGGGAACTCTGTGGCGGACCTGATCTGCCTGGATTTTATATATTTTTTTTCGTATGTTATCATTGCGGGAGAGTACTCAACAACTTCCCAAAGTTTCATGCTCCTATTTACACGGGAAGTTGGATATTTAATGATTAGTCTGTTTTATATAGCTCATATTAGGAAAATACCTACATTTTGGCCCAAGGCCCCCTAGTGAGTAATAATTTTATATATTTTTTTCGCATGTTACCATCGCGCGAGGGTACTCAAAATCTTCCAAAAGTTTCATTCTTCTACTTACATGGTAATTTGGAGAATTATTGATGAGTCAGTTTGATATATGAAAAAAAACTACATTCAGGCCTCTGACCACCCAGTGAGTGATAATTTTTATTAATGTTTCGCCAGTTACCATTTTGGGAGGGTATATAACAACTTCACAAAGTTTCATGCTTCTACCTACACAGGAAATAGGAGATTTAATGATGAGCCTGATTTATATAGCTCATTTAAGAAAAAACTACGTTTGGGCCCCCGCCCACCCCCCTACCCAGTTAGTGATAACTTTATACTTTTTTCGACTGTTACCATTGCGGGAGGGTACTCAACGACTTTCCAAATTTTCATGCTTCTACCTACTCGGGAATATGAGGAATTGGTGTTGATTCAGTTTTATATAGCCCATATAAGGAAAAAACGGTTTTGGGGCACCCGGCCACCCATGAGTGGAAATGTTTACATTATTTTTCACCAATTATCGTCATAATAGTGTATTTGGCAAGTTCCCAAAAGTTTCATGCTTCTACCCTCACGGGAGGTTGGAGAATTAGTTTTGAGTCAGTTTTAAATATACGGAAAAAAAATACATTTTGGCCCCGCCCCCAGTAAGTGATAATTTATATAATTCATTTTTCTGTTGTATGGGGTTTATTTGTTTTAAAGAAACATTTCGAAACGCAATGTTTGAGCTTAAAATGTGCCCTGCTGGTTTCGTTTAAGTTATGCAAAAAGTATAAACACAGTTGCTTAGCTACAGTGTTTATGCCACCCAGGGATGGACGATATTATTGACTCCTACCCTCGCCGATAAAAGGAAAAAGCTTGATCGGACGACTGGATAAAATACATATAGAATATACAAAAAAGAAACAGTGTAAAGTAAAAAAATATGTAATTTGCAAACAAATTTTATAAAAATATATACGTAATCTTGTTAGAGGCGCAACATTAACAGACATAAAAATAAACCATTTCATAACATTTAGTTCACAACAAAAAACACACACACTCACTGATTCACACATGTGCACACAAATACTTAAACGCATACCCACAGCGGTATATTAACAATTAAAAATATAAATTAAAATAATAACTGCTCTTTTCACTTTGTTTCCTATTTACAAATTAATATGAACTCAAACTATGACGTCACATCACATTATTTTATGGCAATAAACGCCATCTTGTTAATCTCGACACCAAAATGTTTAATATTTTACGTCTTAATTTTCAATAATTTTTATTTTATATAGCTCATATAGGGAAAAACTACATTTTGGGCCCCCAGCCCCCAGTATCTTATATATATGGAACGAAACCTGTTTAATAACCTTTCCGGTATAATTTTGTGTACGTGTACCAAATTTCACGTTATTTGGTTGTCTGGATCTTGAGTTATAAAGGGAACAGACAGACGACGGACAGACAACAAATGCGTCTTATATGTATATAGATATGTGAATAACTGGTTGAAATCAAATGAGCTCGACCAAAAATTTATATATATATCTATTTATATTTAATTTGTGTTGTAACACTTCTATATATTTTCTATTATGCACAGGATTTGTCCCTAGTATCACTCCTTTCTTCGCCGAATTAATTAGAGTCTCGTAAATTGCCTCAAAGACAGCTATCTCCGACATGGGCCAGTGAGAGCCGAAAATTCTGATTATACCAACTTGACTGATTGCTAAAGCCAATGATACATTCTCAAAGCCTTAATTTGTTGTTTTTTGTTGTTGTTGTTTTGTTGAGACATAAGGACCACGTCACACTAGAGACATAAGGACTACGTCACACTAGAGACATAAGGACAACATCACACTAGAGACATAAGGACCACATCACACTAGAGACATAAGGACCACGTTGTTGCGTTCTGGGTTCTGGATAAAAGAAGACTAAGTCTCGACTCTTGTTCACGTATACGTCAAGCCTTTATTATTCCTCAATATATGTACAGCACTGATTCAGGTACATGACGTACTCCATTCAACAATGACCACTCCCTTTAAGTGCATACATGGACCCTCTGTCCCTAATACCCTGGACACTCGAGCCACCTCGATGTGTCAACAGCTATCCAGAGCCAACGCTCTATACTCAATGTCTAGCCCTAACAAGGGCTATGGACCTCTGCACTGGTTAGTCTTCATACGTCTCTCTGTCTCACACACCTATTTATCCACGACACGGCTCTCTAACTTGCATACCGGGTGAATACAATTAACATCCTTATTCACAAGTGAACTCTTGTCACGCACGCCTTGAGCCGACTCACACACTGGCTCACAACAATCTCACAACAATCATTCGCAGTGATTCTCATACCCTGACACACGTCACACTAGAGTCATAAGGACCACATCACACTAGTGACATAAGGACTACATTTACACTAGAGTCATAAGGACCACATCACACTAGAGTCATAAGGACCACATCACACTAGAGACATAAGGACCACATCACACTAGAGTCATAAGGACCACATCACACTAGAGACATAAGGACCAAATCACACTAGAGTCATAAGGACCACATCACACTAGAGTCATAAGGACCACATCACACTAGAGACCTAAGGACCACATCACACTAGAGACATAAAGACTACATTACACTAGAATCATAAGGACCACATCACACTAGAGGCATAAGGACCACATCACACTAGAGACATAAGGACCACATCACACTAGAGTCATAAGGACCACATAACACTAGAGACATAAGGACCACATCACACTAGAGTCATAAGGACCACATCACACTAGAGACATAAGGACCACATTACACTAGAGACATAAAGACCACATCAAACTAGAGACATAAGAACCACATCACACTAGAGACATAAGGACCACATCACACTAGAGACTTAAGGACCACACCACACTAGAGTCATAAGGACCACAACACACTAGAGTCATAAGGACCACATCACACTAGAGACATAAGGACCACATCACACTACATACATAGCGACCACATCACACTAGAGACATAAGGACCATTCACACTAGAAACATAAGGACCACATCACACTAGAGTCATAAGGACCACATCACACTAGAGACCTAAGGACCACGTCACACTAGAGACATAAGGACAAAATCACACTAGAGTCATAAGGACCACATCACACTAGAGACCTAAGGACCACATCACACTAGAGACATAAGGACCACATCACACTAGAGACATAAGGACCAGGTCACACTAGAGACATAAGGACCACATCACACTAGAGACCTAAGGACCACGTCACACTAGAGACATAAGGACCACATCACACTAGAGACCTAAGGACCACGTCACACTAGAGACATAAGGACCACATCACGCTAGAGACCTAAGGACCACATCACACTAGAGACATAAGCACCACGTCACACTAGAGACATAAGGACCACGTCACACTAGAGACCTAAGGACCACATCACACTAGAGACCTAAGGACCACGTCACACTAGAGACATAAGGACAACATCACACTAGAGACATAAGGACCACATCACACTAAAGACCTAAGGACCACATCACACTAGAGACATAAGGACCACATCATACAGAGACCTAAGGACCACGTCACACTAGAGACATAAGGACTACATCACACTAGAGACATAAGGACCACGTCACACTAGAGACATAAGGACCACATCAGACTAGAGACATAAGGACCACATCACACTAGAGACCTAAGGACCCCGTCACACTAGAGACATAAGGACTACATCACACTAGAGACCTAAGGACCACGTCACACTAGAGACATAAGGACCACATCACACTAGAGACCTAAGGACCACGTCACACTAGAGACATAAGGACCACATCACACTAGAGACCTAAGGACCACATCACACTAGAGACCTAAGGACCACATCACACTAGAGACCTAAGGACCACGTCACACTAGAGACATAAGGACCACATCACACTAGAGACCTAAGGACCACATCACACTAGAGACCTAAGGACCACATCACACTAGAGGCATAAGGACCACATCACACTAGAGACCTAAGGACCACATCACACTAGAGACCTAAGGACCACGTCACACTAGAGACATAAGGACCACATCATACTAGAGACCTAAGGACCACATCACACTAGAGACCTAAGGACCCCGTCACACTAGAGACATAAGGACCACATCACACTAGAGACCTAAGGACCACATCACACTAGAGACATAAAGACCACATCACACTAGAGACATAAGGACCACATCACACTAGAGACATAAGGACCACATCATCCTAGAGACATAAGTACCACATCACACTAGAGACATAAGGACCACATCACACTAGAGACATAAGGACCACAACACACTAGAGACATAAGGACCACATCACACTAGAGACATAAGGACCACATCACACTAGAGACCTAAGGACCACGTCACACTAGAGACCTAAGGACCACGTCACACTGGAGAAAAAGGACCACGTCGCACTAGAGACCTAAGGACCACGTCAAACTAGAGACATAAGGACCACGTCACACTAGAGACATAAGGACCACGTCACACTAGAGACCTAAGGACCACGTCACACTAGAGACCTAAGGACCACGTCACACTAGAGACCTAAGGACCACGTCACACTAGAGACCTAAGGACAACGTCACACTAGAGACCTAAGGACCACGTCACACTAGAGACCTAAGGACCACATCACACTAGAGACATAAGGACCACATCACACTAGAGACATAAGGACCACGTCACACTAGAGACCTAAGGACCACATCACACTAGAGACATAAGGACCACATCACACTAGAGACCTAAGGACCACGTCACACTAGAGACCTAAGGACCACATCAAACTAGAGACATAAGGACCACATCACACTAGAGACATAAGGACCACATCACACTAGAGACCTAAGGACCACATCACACTAGAGACATAAGGACCACATCCCACTAGAGACCTAAGGACCACGTCACACTAGAGATCTAAGGACCACATCACACTAGAGACATAAGGACCACATCACACTAGAGACCTAAGGACCACGTCACACTAGAGACCTAAGGACCACATCACACTAGAGACCTAAGGACCACATCACACTAGAGACATAAGGACCACGTCACACTAGAGACATAAAGACCACGTCACACTAGAGACCTAAGGACCACATCACACTAGAGACATAAGGACCACGTCACACTAGAGACATAAGGACCACGTCACACTAGAGACATAAGGACCACGTCACACTAGAGACATAAGGACCACGTCACACTAGAGACATAAGGACCACATCACCCTAGAGACCTAAGGACCACGTCACACTAGAGACGTAAGGACCACATCACACTAGAGACCTAAGGACCACATCACACTAGAGACATAATGACCACATCACACTAGAGACCTAAGGACCACGTCACACTAGAAACATAAGGACCACATCACACTAGAGACCTAAGGACCACATCACACTAGAGACATAAGCACCACGTCATACTAGAGACATAAGGACCACGTCACACTAGAGACCTAAGGACCACATCACACTAGAGACCTAAGGACCACGTCACACTAGAGACTTAAGGACCACATCACACTAGAGACCTAAGGATTACGTCACACTAGAGACATAAGGCCCACGTCACACTAGAGACCTAAGGACCACGTCACACTAGAGACATAAGGACCACATCACACTAGAGACCTAAGGACCACGTCACACTAGAGACATAAGGATCACGTCACACTAGAGACCTAAGGACCACGTCACACTGGAGAAAAAGGACCACGTCGCACTAGAGACCTAAGGACCACGTCACACTAGAGACCTAAGAACCACGTCACACTAGAGACCTAAGGACCACGTCACACTAGAGACATAAGGACCACGTCCCACTAGAGACATAAGGACCACGTCACACTAGAGACCTAAGGACCACGTCACACTAGAGACCTAAGGACCACGTCACACTAGAGACCTAAGGACCACGTCACACTAGAGACCTAAGGAACACGTCACACTAGAGACCTAAGGACCACGTCACACTAGAGACCTAAGGACCACGTCACACTAGAGACCTAAGGACCACATCACACTAGAGACCTAAGGACCACGTCACACTAGAGACCTAAGGACCACGTCACACTAGAGACCTAAGGACCACGTCACACTAGAGACATAAGGACCACATCAAACTAGAGACATAAGGACCACATCACACTAGAGACATAAGGACCACATCACACTAGAGACCTAAGGACCACATCACACTAGAGACATAAGGACCACATCCCACTAGAGACCTAAGGACCACGTCACACTAGAGATCTAAGGACCACATCACACTAGAGACATAAGGACCACATCACACTAGAGACCTAAGGACCACATCACACTAGAGACCTAAGGACCACGTCACACTAGAGACCTAAGGACCACATCACACTAGAGACATAAGGACCACGTCACACTAGAGACATAAAGACCACGTCACACTAGAGACCTAAGGACCACATCACACTAGAGACATAAGGACCACGTCACACTAGAGACATAAGGACCACGTCACACTAGAGACATAAGGACCACGTCACACTAGAGACATAGGGACCACGTCACACTAGAGACATAAGGACCACATCACACTAGAGACCTAAGGACCACGTCACACTAGAGACATAAGGACCACATCACACTAGAGACCTAAGGACCACATCACACTAGAGACATAAGGACCACATCACACTAGAGACCTAAGGACCACGTGGCACTAGAAACATAAGGACCACATCACACTAGAGACATAAGGACCACGTCACACTAGAGACATAAGGACCACATCACACTAGAGACCTAAGGACCACGTTAGACTAGAGACATAAGGACCACATCACACTAGAGACATAAGGACCACATCACACTAGAGACTTAAGGACCACATCACACTAGAGACATAAGGACCACATCACACTAGAGACATAAGGACCACGTCACACTAGAGACATAAGGACCACGTCACACTAGAGACATAAGGACCACGTCACACTAGAGACCTAAGGACCCCGTCACTTTAGAGACCTAAGGACCACGTCACACTAGAGACATAAGGACCACGTCACACTAGAGACCTAAGGACCACGTCACACTAGAGACCTAAGGACCACATCACACTAGAGACCTAAGGACCACGTCACACTAGAGACCTAAGGACCCCGTCACCTTAGAGACCTAAGGACCACGTCACACTAGAGACATAAGGACCACGTCACACTAGAGACCTAAGGACCACGTCACACTAGAGACCTAAGGACCCCGTCACCTTAGAGACCTAAGGACCACGTCACACTAGAGACCTAAGGACCACGTCACACTAGAGACCTAAGGACCACGTCACACTAGAGACCTAAGGACCCCGTCGTTTTAGAGACCTAAGGACTACGTCACACTAGAGACATAAGGCCCACATCACACTAGAGACCTAAGGACCACATCACACTAGAGACATAAGGACCACATCCCACTAGAGACCTAAGGACCACATCACACTAGAGACATAAGGACCACATCACACTAGAGACCTAAGGACCACGTCACACTAGAGACCTAAGGACCACATCACACTAGAGACCTAAGGACCACATCACACTAGAGACATAAGGACCACGTCACACTAGAGACATAAAGACCACGTCACACTAGAGACCTAAGGACCACATCACACTAGAGACATAAGGACCACGTCACACTAGAGACATAAGGACCACGTCACACTAGAGACATAAGGACCACGTCACACTAGAGACATAAGGACCACGTCACACTAGAGACATAAGGACCACATCACACTAGAGACCTAAGGACCACGTCACACTAGAGACATAAGGACCACATCACACTAGAGACCTAAGGACCACATCACACTAGAGACATAAGGACCACATCACACTAGAGACCTAAGGACCACGTGGCACTAGAAACATAAGGACCACATCACACTAGAGACATAAGGACCACGTCACACTAGAGACATAAGGACCACATCACACTAGAGACCTAAGGACCACGTTAGACTAGAGACATAAGGACCACATCACACTAGAGACATAAGGACCACATCACACTAGAGACTTAAGGACCACATCACACTAGAGACATAAGGACCACATCACACTAGAGACATAAGGACCACGTCACACTAGAGACATAAGGACCACGTCACACTAGAGACATAAGGACCACGTCACACTAGAGACCTAAGGACCCCGTCACTTTAGAGACCTAAGGACCACGTCACACTAGAGACATAAGGACCACGTCACACTAGAGACCTAAGGACCACGTCACACTAGAGACCTAAGGACCACATCACACTAGAGACCTAAGGACCACGTCACACTAGAGACCTAAGGACCCCGTCACCTTAGAGACCTAAGGACCACGTCACACTAGAGACATAAGGACCACGTCACACTAGAGACCTAAGGACCACGTCACACTAGAGACCTAAGGACCACGTCACACTAGAGACCTAAGGACCACGTCACACTAGAGACCTAAGGACCCCGTCGTTTTAGAGACCTAAGGACCACGTCACACTAGAGACATAAGGACCACGTCACACTAGAGACCTAAGGACCACGTCACACTAGAGACCTAAGGACCACGTCACACTAGAGACCTAAGGACCACGTCACACTAGAGACATAAGGACCATATCAAACTAGAGACATAAGGACCATATCACACTAGAGACATAAGGACCACATCACACTAGAGACATAAGGACCACATCATCCTAGAGACATAAGGACTACATTACACTAGAGACATAAGGACCACATCACACTAGAGACATTAGGACCACATCACACTAGAGACATAAGGACTACATTACACTAGAGACATAAGGACCAAATCACACTAGAGACATAAGGACCACATCACACTAGAATCATAAGGACCACATCACACTAGAGACATAAGGGCCATATCAAACTAGAGACATAAGGACCACATCACACTAGAGACATAAGGACCACATCACACTAGATTCATAAGGACCACATCACACTAGAGACATTAGGACCACATCAAACTAGAGACATAAGGACCACATCAAACTAGAGACATAAGGACCACATCAAACTAGAGTCATAAGGACCACATCACACTAGAGACATAAGGACCACATCAAACTAGAGTCATAAGGACCACATCACACTAGAGACATAAGGACTACATCACACTAGAGTCATAAGGACCACATCACCACAGAGTCATAAGAACCACGTCACACTAGAGTCATAAGGACCACGTCACATTCGAGTCATAAGGACCACGTCACACTCGAGTCATAAGGACCACGTTACATTCGAGTCATAAGGACCACATCAAAACAGAGTCATAAGGACCAAGTTACACTCGAGTCATAAGGACCACGTCACACTAGAGTTATAAGGACCACGTCACATTCGAGTCATAAGGACCACGTCACACTCGAGTCAGAGTCATAAGGACCACGTCACACTAGAGTCATAAGGACCACGTCATCACAGAGTCATAAGGACCACGTCACACTAGAGTCAAAAGGACCACGTCACCAGAGTCAGAAGGACCACGTCACAACAGAGAAGTAAAACACAAACCATAATATTATTATCAACACATAACCATAGCCTGTAGAAACAATATCCAAATCCCTGACCTGAGCTGGGGCCACGGGTCAAATTCGCTTATGTTAGAATGCTTTGAGATCATATCAGCCATGCGTGGTTCACAAGGGAAACCTTCTTCTGTAAGTTTGATCGTTGGACTCAGTAAATCCTTCCAGGGAAGTTTCCCAAACCTTCGATGAGCTGTCCACATGCCCATGACCTCTCCAGGAACGGCCACAGACAGACCGCCTTTCAAGAAAAGGGCAAGATGAAATGTGAAATATTTATGATTACATCTACCTAGAGAATGTGAAAACTGTAAAGTTTATTTATTGCAAAAATCATATCATATCTGTTATAGACGCTCCTTCTATACATAAAGTTATTGCGTTCGAAGTTTATCAATGGTTTATATTGTTGCATTTTTATTAGAGTTTTAAATGATGACGTTTTGATTTTTTTTCTGGTTTTCTCAGGCAACCTATTCTACGTCCCGAATTCCGGACGGGGAGAGAGAATTTGTGTGTGTTTGTTATTACATACGGAATAAGAAAAGTGTTTTGTCCCTATGTCTATCTCAGGGTTGTATAGTCTTATCTTTGTGTTGTATTTCCTGGTTAGAATTAATAGCCCTATGCATTATTACTACTTTGCTCTTTTTCTTCCATCCTTTCGTGTTTTAAACGTTACATGATTAAACCAATTTAAGATATTTACATGCTATACTTCGATGTTGCTTCGACCGTCAATGATGTTTTTTTCAATGTCTATGTCGTTATGTTTTAGTGGGGTTTTTTTTCTTCTTTAAACAGCGAATGCTGTGCATAATTTTTTTCTATTAAGTTTGTTTTTGAACAGTCAATGTTTAAGTGTAGATTTAAACTGTAAAATTTGCCAATGTTGTCAGTATTATTGTCACGGTTTTTTTTTGGTGTGGTTATTTTATCCTGACACTGTCAAAATTTATTTCATTAAGAAACGTGACCAGAGCGCAGTACACTATGGTGACCACCATCACATTTCATACTGACCTTTAACAGACTGACTAGTTCTGTTAGAGTACATGGTGGAGTTGCTGGCCAAGGGAGCCACAGATCTGGAGATGATGCTGTAGGCCCTACCCCTTAGAGAAGAAACCAACGCGTCCATATCAGTATTCTGTTCGTCACAATGATCGCTTGACAATACGACAATACGACAATACGACAATACGACAATACGACAATACGACAATACGACAATACGACAATACGAAAATACGACAACACGACAATACGACAATACGACAATACGACAATACGACAATACGACAATACGACAACACGACAACACGACAACACGACAATACGACAATACGACAATACGACAATACGACAATACTTTCACGAGCAGGTTCACATCCCGTGTTTTGTAAATACATTTGTAACAATAAAGTTTCACCAAATTATTTCTTGGTATTTTTCACGCAAAAAAAATATTTTTTTTAAAAATATATATATATAAACAATATAATTTGCAATTGTCACGCAAGTATTGTCTGTCAGTCAGTCCTGACGCTACTAATATTAGAAAGCAGGGAAAACCAAATTACTGCATCAAAGCATCAAAAGGTGTGCAAATTAAATATGCGCTGTAAAAAAATATTATATGACGTCATTGTTGTCGCTCATATTTTAATTTTGGAAAAGGGAACATTGTAAAAAGGGAATTAGATGGTGGTTAATTGTAAAATCAAAAAATAAAGGGCGCCATAGACGCCCTGCAACCCCTATTATAAAATACTTTGTGTACATTTCAGAAAGTTTAATATTTCGTATTTATCAAACAAGGACAAGTTAGTTGGGCTTTTGAAAAAGGTCGGCGCCGTAGGCGCCCTAAAAAAAGTGAATTTTTTTATAAAATAAATAGATTTCAGCTGAAAGCTTCTGTAATTTTTGACGGGTGTACGCTAGTATAAACCTATATAATTTGCAATTGTCACGCAAGTCAGTCTGTCCTGACGCTACTAATTTTAGAAAGCAGGGAAAACCAAATTACTGCACCAAAGCACCAAAAGATGTGTAAATTAAAGATGCGCTGTAAAAAATATTATATGACGTCATTGTTTTCGCTAATATTTTAATTTTGGAAAAGGGATCAATGTAAAAAGAGGATTTGATGATGGTTAATTATAAAATAAAATAAAAACAAAGGGGCGCCGTAGTCGTCCTGCAACCCCTATTATAAAATACTTTGTGTACATTTCAGAAAGTATAATATTTCGTATTTATCAAACAAGGACAAGTTAGTTGGGCTTTTGAAAAAGGTCGGCGAAGTAGGCGCCCTACAAAAAAGTGCATTTTTATAAAATAAATAGATTTCAGCTGAAAACTTCAGTCATTTTTGACGGGTGTACGCTAGTATATATATATATATATATTTATATATATAATCTTCTAATACATAATCGCCCTTCGTATGCGTGTGTCTCCCCGTCGAAAGGTGCGCAAAAAGGCGCGCAAAAATAGTATAAATAAATTAAACTTTTTCGCTTTAAAAAAAAATTATATGACGTCATTGTTTTAGCACAGAGCGTCACTTTCCGAAACAACGCACGAACTATGCGTGTGTGTGTGAGCCTTAACAGGCTCTAAAGTATATCTATATAAACTCAGCTGACTTTATGTATCATCTTATCTGTCACAGACGCTCCTTCTGTACAGACGATAATTGCGTCCTACGCTTATCCATGATTTATGCCTAGTGTTGCATTTTTATTACAGTTTTAAATTTTGATAGAGTGTTACTTTACTGGCATTCACGTTCACGATATTTAGGTGAGCACTGTGTTTAAACGCTATTGCGAGTAAACGGAACTGCAGGTTCGGATAACGAATCCATTGTTTCATTTGCTCCTGTCACTAAGAAATGTTTGCAAGGGAAGTTAATGGGGTTATTAAAAACGTTTTAATTCATTAAAAATAAATATGAAACAAAGTGATGCATGTTTAATCTCAATTTTCATGTTTTGGTCAACCGACTTATTTAATAACGAGCGACAAAGCCCGTCCAAGACGTTCCGCCACCGTTCGGTGACATGTAGTAACTCCCCTCCAACAGCCATTTCGACCGGCATGCATGTGCATCACGTCAAAAATACCATTCATTATAGTTAAAATAAATAACTCGTAAAAACAGAGACTTTGGCTATAAATCCCAACGCGCATAACTCAAAATAAAGTCTTGGAAGAAATACTGCACCAAAATAACTTGTTTTGAACGTCCGCGTAAATGTGTTCAATATGATTGGTTGTAGGAGTCATATGTGTTTGAGGGACCAATCGCTATCGATGACCGTGCAGAATATTGCCTTTTATTATATATAAAAGATATAGGATATATTTTCAAGATATTGCGTGAACATGGTTCTCTATTTAACGTTATGTGCGTTTTATTTCAAGTCCACTTGTTACATACTCTAACTGCAAACATCTCAGAATTGAAAGATTCGATCAAATCAGCAGGAAATAAACAGGGAACGATATGTAATCGGGATTTGAGAAATGTATTTTTCCGCTATTTCTCACGACTGGAGAGTGGCGACTGCTTAGAGCTGGGTTTTTTTTCCGAAAGGCTCTTTCTTTCTTTTATTATATTTTAAAAGACTAACAGCAAAAACCTTTAAAAATGAAGTACCAACAACATGCAATAGGCCATGTGCGAAGGGAATGACGTCAGTTTAACAATGAATATTGTTCCTAAGAGAAAACATTATAAATTATCCCCAAAATGTGAAACTTTAGAGAGGGAAAGAGAAAGAGTGAGAGAAAGAGAGAGAGAAAGAAAGAGAGAGAGAGAGAGAGAGAGAGAGAGAGAGAGAGAGAGAGAGAGAGAGAGAGAGAGAAAAATTGAGACGGAGAGATAAAGAGGAAGAACTTCCATCCACTCACCTGTGGTAGATAGTCCAGATGCTATCCCCTCCAAGTCCACTGTTGAAAGGCGCAGTCACCCCAAGACAGATCGAAGTCGCAATGGCTGCGTCCACAGCGTTACCTTCCCGTAATAAGATTTCTCTGAAATAAAATTAATTCTGATCTTGGACTGTCTTGGGATGTGATCACACCTATTAGCTTCTTTATTTTTGTTTAATTTATATTGCATTTTATTGAATTACCTATTTGTTAAGCAATGTGAGTTGGTATATATCTATATTTGATATACTTAATTTAACCTCGTTTAAGACATTGTCTCAAAAAGGAAAATATATATTATATATATATATCCAACAAACGGAATACCAAAACATCGTAAGTATTAACGCCAATGCTGGTCAACATTGATTCTTTGGTGTTACAATTTTCAGAACTCTTTGTAACTATGGCAATACGACGTTACTTTGACTCCGGTTGGGCTCCCTACATATATCACTGCTTCTCATATCAAACCTGTCTTTGGTGAAGTGTTGTTAAAACTGGGGATCTATATGTATATGCCCGACAAGACGTCATAGATCAACGTGTTGTTCTGCGACGTCTTTTCAGGCCCTATACCTGCCCCTGTTTTAACAACGTACATTTAATTTTCTAAAAGTCTGATTGCAGTCTCGCCCATACTTTTTTGTATTGACAGCTTAAGATTACTAAAAAAAACAAGTAAACCACTATCATAATGAAACACGTCTGTGACAAGTTTAACGCAGCACCAGATCTACTGCGTTCAACAATTATATGTGGGTGATAACATTAAAAAGTTCAACTTTGAAGAGCTCTGAAATGTTATGTTTAAAATGTCTTTATTTATTATTTTTAAAATGAAACCTAATTTACATTAAAGCATAATCTTTTTAAATTCCTTATATTAACTTCATCGCCGTCTCTGTCTGTCGTTCGTCGTCGGGCGGAAAAACAAAAGTAAAAAAAACAACCCCGTAAAACAAAGTTTTTGACTATAAATCCCTTATATATGAGTCATAATTAAAATAATTGACCATCTTCAAACGCGACAAACATTTACAGACTGTATCTGCCTTAACTCCTGCTGTATAACCGGGGTGGGGGTGGGAGAGGGGAAAGGTCTGGTCACCTATCACTGAACCGAGCTCAGCGTGACACGTCAAAATGTAAACAAAAGCACGCCGGTACTTCGATGGGTCGCGTCAACGCGTCAGCTCAAACCGCGTCAACTTTTTACTTTTGTTTTTCCGCCCGACGCACGAAGAGATGACGACAAGATTTCGAAGTTAATATAAGGGATTTAAAAATGACCCACTTTCCGTTATGCCATCAAGCTGAAATTTGGCACATAGACTCGTGTCACCTAACAATGCATCGTATCAAAATTTCAGATCGTTCGAACGTACCGTAATTAAATTAATGCATTTTAGTTTACCTATATAACACTATATGTAGCAGTCACTATTGTTTACATCTTACGGGTCACTTTACTTTACGCCAGCCATCGGTGACCACATCTCGTGTTTTAACCAGGTGGAATTCACTCAGTTTCCGGCTGTAAATGTTTGTCGCGTTGGAACATAATCAATACTTAAAGTTCAGTCTCATATATAAGGAATTTATAATCAAAAATTTTTCTTTTACGGGGTTGTTTATTTAAATCCCTTATATTAACTTCAAAATCTTGTCTCTCTCTCTGTCTGTCGTCATCTCTTCGTACGTCGGGCGGAAAAACAAAAGTCAAAAAATGACCCACTTCCCGTTGTGCCATCGAGCTGAAATTTGGCACATAGACTTGTGTTACCAAACAATGCAGCGCATCAAAATTTCAGATCGATCGAACGTACCGTATTTAAATTAATGCATTTTTAGTTTATCTCTATACTACACATGTAATTCTATTTCACGGTTTGTTATTGTTTTTGTTCCCCGTGCCAGTTCAGTCCGCGCGTTGACGCGACCCATCGATGTACCAGCGTGCTTTTGTTTACATTTTACGTGTCACGCTAAGGTCGGTCCAGCGATCGGTGACCAGACCTTTCCCCTCTCCCCCCCCGGGGGGTATAAAGCAAAGGGCGAGTTAAGACAGATTCAGTCTGTTAATGTTTGTCGCGTTTGAACATAATCAATACTTTTAGTTATGTCTCATATATAAGGGATTTATAGTCACAAACTTTGTTTTTACGAGTTTGTTTTATTTTTATGTAATGAAGACCCTACTTTCCAATGATAGAGCAGATCTTCGAGTTGGACGCTACAGCTGCCCTGCTGAATTGTTTTTCCTCTCTATTTACGTGCAAATCATCAACAACAATTGAAAACGTAGGAACACCGTACAGCGCCAGATAAAACAACCATGGAAGTGTGTTGAAAGCTGCAATAAACGAGGAGCAATAACTTTGAAATTCCAATGTTACAATTCAAAAGGTATTTTGAAGATTTATTGGTTGAAATGACTTAATTAATAATAAAAAAAAGAATATTTTCAATTTACATCTAAAAGTCGTTTCTATTTCCAGCAAGCAAAAATTGTAGTTTCAATCGAGCTGTATTTGTTGCCATTTTTTGCAATTTTAATCATAGATTTCAGTTACAGCAAACAAAAACGGGAATTTCCCTAATTACCGTATTTTTGCGTATATAAGATGCGAACGCTGCTAAATGTTTACTCACCCGCAACCAGGGTACATCTTATGATCCGACACGTGGAAGAAAATCAGAAGCCCCGAGCCTAATGCTCTTCATGGGTCTTCCTGGAAGACCCCCTTCCCAGCTATCTGGCTCCCTCCCCCAAGGGGACGTAACAGCTGGGAATCCCTCCCCCCCCCCGGAGCGGTCGATTCTGAAGCGGCCACCTGGGCATCCAGGACAGAAAGTCGAAGATGCCTCCAACTAAGTTTGACCTCACAAGGAGGGGTTTAATTCCCTACTACGATCCCGCTACAACTTTGGCGCCACCCCGGCAAAGCATACGGGTCTCCATGGTTAGGACCGCCGCAGTGCGGGGGCTCATCTATGACCTACCTAGGGTGTAAACCCCCACTGGAAGGTTTCCTCCGAGATGGCGTCCGCTGCGTTCTTCGCGGCTCCTTTTGCTAATCCGTACTGAAGCTCCTGGCCCTAAACCGGCACCGCTCAATAGCGTTGCTAGTAAATTGAGGGGGGGGGGCGAAACTGTCACTTCAGATTTACCCGACCCTCAACGGGTACTTTGGTTTCCATCATCGACAATGCATTTAAGATGCTTTGCCTAGGATCCATACAGCGACTGTAATCATATGTGACTAGCACCTAACACGTAACATATCGGACTTCGGCATTGCCTGCCGGGAGTTGCCGGTTTCGGGTCGCCGAGTCACGGTCAGATCCGTGCCCCACGACCCTACTCGTCCGTCTAGTCCCGTGGAGGCCACCCCCTCTCGACGGGGGTACGTCTTATAAATGGGTGCGCCTTACGTAAAATATTTTTTGCACAAATAGTTAAAACCTGTGTCTTATACAAGGATGCGTCTTAAAATTACGCCCATCTCCTAACGGCGAAAATACAGTGTGCTAAGGCTTGTCATAACTACACCTCCGCTGGCTGTAGTAGCGATTGTAGCTGATAGTATTGGCCTACTACATCTGCGATTGTTCGATGGCTGTCCGTGTTAGTTTGTACTTACTTGTCATGATTAGGTTTGACTTGTCCGAGCCCCTTTCAACAACGCCTGGCTTCTCACGTCTCTCTTTTAAACATCTGTCCCGCAAAGGTTTTTTATGAACAGCAATGAATCCTAGCGCAAGGTGTTCTCACACTGTGACATGCATCTCCTTTATTAAAAACGTGTACAGCATGATCGTCTACTGATGTCACTGAAAAGACCTGGTTTATGTAGGTGATATGGATGTTATGTTCTGTGTTCTGGATAATTTATTGTATGACCAACAAGGAAAGGCTAAACTCAAACAAGTCAAACACCATCAGAACATTCTATATTATGTTAAATATGTTCCAACTCATCAAAGTCCTCCTTCCACTCACAACAACATCACTCTTCTGCTCGCTATCAACAACCAACCGTCACTATATCACATTGACTCTATCACGTCATAGCCTCTCACATTACGTCATACTAAAAATGTGTTAATATAATGCGCCGCGCGCAACAGACCAACATTAGCATTCACAAATCGGGAAAACCCCATTAACCTATATTTTTTTCCCTGACAATGGACAATTACATTAATTTCAGGCTGCCCATGCCAGTTATCTGTTATCACAAATCATTTGGACACTTAAGCATTGTGTAAATCTTCAGGAATAGCGACTGCACACCTTGCATCAATAAGGGAGAAATGGACGCGAAACATGTTCAAAGAAAACTGGTAGCGGAGTTTTTCGAGGAAGACATAGCTCTGTAGTGCATGATCCATTAGCAATCTGCAGTACGTTAATGAAGTTTGACAGTGTTATATGTCATATGTGTAATGCTCCAAGCGTTTCAGAGCATCAGCCTTGAAGCACCAGTAGTTCCACGCGTTTTAGAGGAAATTGAGTCTGCAAGTGATGACGTTTGCTCAGCAAGGAGAGAGTCTTTAAGTGCTTTTGTGAGTTGATAGCAGAAATCAAAACCTTCATTGGTGAGCACGGTCTGATTTTTGTTCTTTTTTTTCCTTTGAAATTAGTGATTCTCAATGGCTCACGGACTTAAATCTTCTTTTACACATGACTCAGACGTTGAAAGTATACTGAAGGAGAAGTTATACGGGAAATAACAGCTTGTAAGTGTTCGACTATGACAGGTTCGGGCATCCTCCAAATATAATATGAAAATTACTCTTGGTCACTGTTGGTCTCGGGATGTTGAAGGGAAGTGTGCTACTAATGTGTTTGTAAAACTACTTGAAAATTGTGACTGCATTGTTGGTTAGTTGTTGTTGTTGTTTTCTTTTGTTGTTGTTGTTTTCTTAAAAACAAAAAGACTTTTCTAAATTTTTCTGAGCCACCTCTGGCTTAGAAAGTCGATAATCCCCCCCACCCCATGCAAGATCATCCTCCTCTCCCTCCCCCAAAAGCACATGGTGTAAATACAACAAGCAGTTTCCGTTAGCCTAAAAATTCTCCAAATCTTTATGAGTCGTACTCCTAGATTGTTAAATTCCTATATTTCTACCTAGCCTCATTGCAACCTTACCACTTTGTTATAATTTGGGGGATGTTCTGCATAACGCAGTCTATTAGATGCATACCTTAACAATTATTGTTCTTTAGAGGCAATCTATTCCGAGAGTAACATCTACAAGACCAAATCAGGGTTATGAGAATCCGTGAGTGTGTGTGTGTGTGTGTGAGTTGGGACTGTGAGTGTTTGTTTGTTGTGTCCATTAATGTGAGTTAAGTTTTAGTGTTTGCAATGTTCTTTTAGCTGACTTTAATTGCGTTACTAACCTGGTTAGACACAATAACATGGATACATTACAAGATATCACAGCTGGCAAATAATCATAAAGAGACTATTTTCGTGACTACTCACAGGTCCAATATCAGATTTGACGTCATTTCCCTTTTAGCCTGTCGTGACCTTACTCATAGTGTTTGTCGGTGATCTAAAGTTTTATTTCATGTTTTATATTATCATCTGCTATGTCCTGAACAGTATTATTTAAACACTCATTGTTTTGCCGTTTTGAGTGATTAAAGTTATACATCTCCAATCGAAGGAGTTTCATAACTGATCCAAGAGAAGGCAAACAGGAATCGATTTGCTTTCATGACAAAATGGAAGAACCCTCGCAGATTTAACCTTTAAAGACGTAAAATATACATCTTTATTGGATTTTTATGTTCCTTCTTATTGTTTCCAATTTTATAGGACAATTAAAGGCATCTCCCTGTTTGTTAAATTACCAGGGAGTTTTGGCGGTTAACTTGACCTGATCGACTTAACCGTGCGACTTTACGATGGAATATTGTTTAAATATATAAGGTTGTTGTTGTTGTTGTTGCTTTTTTCAAATGAAATTTAAAACTTTTCAAGGGAGAGAAAAATGACATTTGAAGCGAGATAAGCGAATAGATTTTTTTCGACATTCTTCTAAAAAAAATGGTTATTCTTTACAATATTAACAATAACAAAATATACATTCTAGCTAATAAACTTTATCTTTAATTTGAAAATAGCCTTGTTTTTTCACAGAAATTCACCATTTTAATTAATAGTTTTACTGTTAGGGAAAAATCATGCGTAAGTTGTTTTTTGTTGTTGTTTTTTAAATCAGTGTTACCAGTGCTTGGAACGGATGGTATGTAAATTTATAATTTTATTTAAGGGTTATTGAACATTTGAAAAAATTTATCGCAGAGGTTCCTAGAGTCAGCGCCGTTATTTTCACTCAAAGGCGTCGTGTTAGATTTTCTTATGCATTGTCCCAGTTCCATTTTCAGGTTAAATGTTAAAAGAATGTGGTGAAGTAATCTTTAAAAAAACGTATGGTGATGTCAAGTTTTAAAGTAAGTACATTTTACAACAGTTGAAAATATTTATTTTTCACATATTTTTAGTCTTTCATAAATTAACACAATCTTGTAGTTGTTTATGGCAAGATAAATTTATCAGGCCACATTTGAGCTAGTGATCTCCCTTGTCCGTACAAACTTCGCGAAGCTATTATGATCCTAGTTCCCGACGGGAAGAAATCTGCGCCTGAATTTCTGAGATGGAGCAGTAGTTCTCCTCCTCCACGTCAATCAACGTCTGATAGTTGTCTGTGTCGTCTTGCGACGTGGCTTCTCCTCCGTCTTCAAGCACAACGTCTCTGTTTGCGATGTGGGGACCTTGACATTTCGGGGACGTTTCTAGTTCTTCTAGAGTTGCGACAGTTTTTAGAACTCCTTCATCTGCGTTATCATAGGGGCATTCTCCGTTATTATCATCATACGGGGAGTTTGTTTTCTTGTGTCTGGGCGGGGCTACCGGCAATCTGGCAAGTGACGACAATGATTGACTGCTGCCATCGGATTGAAGAGATGGGGATCTTTTTTGATGTATCTTTTCAGGTCCTAATGAATATATATGGGTACTTATGGTTTTAAAATAATTTATTATCAAGTCTTCTTAATATAACTCTTAACATAATATTTTATAGTTTAATTATTTTATAGTATAAGTATAAGTAACTTGCCAAAATAACACTCATCTAAATAACAAAGAAAAATATATATCTTCACCAAATAAGTATCTTTTTATACTCCAATCACATTTTATGACTTATAGAAGCTGAGCGTCTCGCGTTGCAACGATCTCAGAAGAAAGGAAATTCAAACCAATGAGAGGGATTTTTTAAAAAAAATATTTCAGAAACCTTCGCAGGAGTGTACTCAAAAATTCCCAATATTTCATGACAATCAGATTAATAAAATAAAATTGATATGGCTTATTAAAGAAAAATGACGACATTTAGGGCCCCGGAGCCAGGTGCCAGATGTTAAGTTCAAAACACCAGCAGATTTCAATATAAAGGTTTATGAATAAAAATTGGGACCCCGTGACCCGAAGGATTGGACATTAGGAGTTCAAAGCCCTATAGTATATTGATACGGGCCAACAAGTTCTTATGTACCAAGTTATTGTCAAGATCCATCCATTTACCCAATAGCCAATGTTTAAAATAATTTTTATATAGCTTATATAAGGGAAAACACATTTATTTTCTGGCCCCGGGCGTCAATGAGTGATAATTTGGTGTTTGGTGGGTTAGTTCTGGTCGTCATTATTTGATGGGTCAGGTCTAGACGTCCTTATTTGATGGGTCAGGTCTAGGCGTCATTGTTTGGTTGATTAGTTTGGTTATCATTAAAGAATCGTGAATACCTGTTTGCAGTTTCCCAGGCTCCGACTCGTAGCCGGAAGAGGCGACGGAGTGGACGCTACATGGTCTGACCTTGACCTCCACATCAGACCTGGCTCCCAAAATGGCTCGTCCAGCATTCAGCCACTTATAGATCATCTGGAGGCCATTCTCTTGGGCTAGGGGGTCGGGCAGGGGTCTTTGAGGTTTCCTGTTTATAGTTTGAACATGTACACAAAACAATACTTAATATTTCTTAATACTTAATAAATAATATTTCATGGTATTTATAGAGTCTTGATACATTTTCACTGAGCTGTCGGAGTAATCTCTCATAAAGGACAATGCAATATAAACTATTCCTACTAAGCTGTCGGTGTAATCTCCCGTAAAGGACAATGCAATAGAAACTATTTCAACTGTACTGTCGGAGTAATCAACATACATAATTTGCAATGTATGTCACGTCTGTCTGTTCAGGACGCTACTAATTTTAGAAAGCAGCGCACCAAATTACTGCACCAAAAATAACTCTTTCCAACGTTCAACATAAAATTGTGCAATATGAAAATAAATGAATAAAAATAAATAAAAGTTCTTTATTACATTACTTTTTATTCTGATGTGTATTTTTCAAAAGAAATAGATTTCACCTGAAATGTATTTATTTTGAAAACCTCCGTCATTTTTGACGGGTAACACACTAGTCTCTCATAAAGGACAATGCAATAGAAACTATTTCTAGTAGAATGAAAATTTAAAGGGCCTAAAAAATTGTCTAAATATTTTTATTCACACAAAAATTTACGGAACAATTGAAATAGTGGAAGTGGTGTCAGTTTTTTTTTCTCCATTTAAATCATATTGATAACAAATTTTAATATAAAAGACTCTGGGTCTGATTCGAGAGGTCAAAAGGCGTCTTTCTAGATCGTCCAGGCACATATTGTGCACTATCTGACCAGTGCATTATCAAAGGTCTACCTAACCTTTCAGCTTGGACACATCCACTGGGCGCATTCTTGTCCAGTTCACCACCCGTGTAACAGAGCTCGGACTTGGAGGAGATGGTTCCGTACCGCTCAAGTTCCTCCTTCTCACGTCGGCGTTTCTGTCGTCTAAATATAGAAACAATATTTCGTCACTGCTGTACAACTCATAGACACTGTGACATGGGATGAGTCTAGAACTATACAAAATACAAGGCACGCATATTTCTGCTGTGAGAAACTGAATTGATTTTTTTTTAATATATGTTTTATGCCATTATATGCACAATCTCTGAAAAAGCTCTGTAAATCGTTTTACCAACATACAATAGTTTCATTTCAAGTTGTGGAGTAGGTAATGAAGCATAAATGAGACTTCCACTAAACTTGTAATCCTTGTGTTTTAAACGATTACCGATTGACTAGATCAAATATTGCCAGTGAACACGTAAATTTGTGTGCCCTTTGATAAAGTATGCCTTATTAACCCTTTTTTATATTTAAAAATGATAATTTGATGTATTGCCAATCCCGTTTCCCGGTTATCTCCTAACCCACGGGTCGGTGAAACATTTTTTCTGAGAGAGCCATAAACACCACATATTTTGAAAAGTAATTCTGTGAGAGCCACACATTATGTTTAAAACTAAAAATTCAAGTAAATGTGTGCATTTTGTGTAATTTCAACACCAAAAAGTACAATAATTATGTCTCTGAATTCTTTTTAATAACATTGTTATGCTGCTTTTTTATATGCAGTTAATATGTAGATCAAACGGAGTCTGAATAAACATTGTTATTTTTTTAAAATAATCGAACATTTGTCTGAGAGCCAGATGCAGCCATCAATAGAGCCACATCTGGCTCACGAGCCATGGTTTCCCGACCCCTGAGCTAACCCCAACCAGTCCTTACAAACCCTATTCTATTTTGGAATGACTCTGAGCACAGATATATGATACGTACCTGTTTAAAGATATGCGGATCTTTAATAGCTGCAGTTCTCAAAGAATTGACTAAAACGGTCATTTTTCAACTAACTACTTACTTCTTGTGTACAATATATGCACCTAGTGACCCCATGATGACGATGACTGAGGCCAGAGATGCCACGACGCCAGATAAAACACCTGGGAAAACAAAATTAAGCATTAGTAACAAACAAATCAATTTTCGGTAAATGTCCGATAAATTTGACATGCCCACGACAGTGAAGAATAATAATTTAAGACAACCAATTAAAAAATTGTATGTTTGTATTTAGTTTAAGAAATTTCTTAGCCATGTGTTTTTATTAGAATAATTTGATAATTTATATAGCGCAGTACCCTAGCAATCAACTGGGCTCACATTGCTTCACATAAAAATAGTAACACACATATTATACTTATGAATTCCTTCAATTTAAAAGCATTCATATCCTAATTACAAAATTACAACAACAAAATATTTAACTACGTGATTTGCGCAAATAAGATACGTTAATAATTTAGAGAAATGTTTCATTGTTATTAATCCTGTAATTAAATTGTGAGAATGCTAATTGCAACTTATTTCTACTGATACCTTAACTGGGTACTTATGTTTAACTTTTTTTAAAACGGTGATGACTAAATTGTTTAGACATGACCTGGTGATGTTGTCTGACCACCATCATTTCCAACTGTCTCCTCAGCAGGTGGTCCGAATCCGGGGTCAAGGTCACCGAACCTCTGGGCCTTTGCGTGGGCAATCTGTTCCTCGCGAGTCCTGTTGGCGGTTGCCTGCCCCCTCTGTCAGAATAAATTACTTCAATATGGCATTTTCTTTGAGGCAGGTGATAAAAAGTTAAGCATTAATTTGCCGAAACACCACTCACAACTGCGCATGAGACACACACAAATGACCTACAGGAGTTGCTGCCCCGGTGCCCACTCTTTTCCCTGTGCCATCACCAGCTAACGCTCCGTCACAAGAAATGTGGAAGACGTTTGATGTGGAAGCAGCGCTGAGAGCTGAAAAATAAGAATGACAAAATCACATTACACCGCACGCTGTCATGATTCTCTAAAGCTGTAACTCTAAAAAAAAACTTCATTAACGTCGTCATAACAAGTGCGACACCTCTGAACTTGGTGAAGAATCCTGGCTTCCCATCAGCTAGTGCCGCCCCTCCAATGAAGGTGACTCTCAGTATGTTGTCGTTGAGAAGCACGTGGTTGCTGACGTTGATACCACAAAGCTCCTGCTCCATGACGTACTTTCCCTTGTCGTCTGGCCTCTCCAGGAGCAGCATGTCCCCATCACAGTGGCCGATTGACCCAGGCATGTGAGTCCTGAACGGAGGGCGACAAAACGAACATGTAATTGCGGTGCTGTTTAATGAAAGGTTTAATTCTTTTAACGGGGCACTTTGCTAAAAGTTGGGGTTAAATTTAGCTAATTTGAGATACTGCTACCAGGCTAGTCTAAGTGATGGCTACCAGACTAGTCTTGTCTTATCACTACAGACGCTCCTTCTATACAGAAGATTATTGCGTTCGCAGACCATGCCGGTCTGTTGACAAGTGACGCAGCGTTCACAGGCCACGGCTATGAGGGTTCCAGGAATTACCCAGCCGCCTTTGTTTCCCTAACTAGTGTTGGGTACCGATTCGGAGCTGGGTGGACTCAGGGACACCCTTGGCCCCGGGAACAAATCCCTGCCTTCACGTGGATTCAAAATCGTGACCATCGGTACACCAGCCGAGCGCGCATCCCACACGACCACTAGTCTAAGAGCTGGTTATTGTGCTAGTCTAAGAGATTTGCTACCAGACTAGTCTAATTATTTGCTCCCAGGCTAGTCTATATGCTGGCTACCTGACTAGTCTAAGAGATTGGCACTAGATAAATGTAAGCGATTGTCTTCACAAAAAAACGTTAGACTTTATCTACCTTAAATATTCCATCTCAAAACGTGTTCCGGTCTCAGCTCGCAGAGTGCATTCGCATGCTACAATGGCGCCACTGCCAGTTGTATGCTCAACAGTGACTGATGGGTAATTTGGTGACGTCACAACCACTCCCCCTGTTACGTCAGAATCCGTTTTGCTGCACACATTCAGTCTTTTAGCCACTGTCAATATTACAACAAAGAGCTTAACCGTTTAGTCCATTTAATTTGATTTGCACAAATGCCAAGGTGTTACTAACAAATTGCCCGTCTAAATCAGAGTCGTAACCCATTACGCTGCATGATGGGGAAAGTTGGGGGGGAGGGGGGTTCTGACTATGAACTTTGTATGCAAAGACACAAAACTGAAAAGTATCAAGTGGCCCACTTTAGACATGCGGCCGTTCTGACCAAAGCTGTAAATAAAATAAAAATTGAATGGCAATAGCTTGTAAGACGGTAGACGATGAGAGCCTCTCAGAGTATCCAGTTTGTCTTTGAAGAGAAGGATCAGCAAGAAGAACGGAATCTTAGATCTCACTGCTCAACTGATGATGGCTCTGTCTGGTAAAAATCCACCCCCATCTTTAAAAAAACAAAACAATGATGGCTAATATTGAATCTCTAAAAATGTGGCCCATCCCACCAATGTTCCCTTTAAGGTTCGTTGGTCCGTAAGCATAGTAAAAAAAAACAACTCGTGTGCAAAGTTGCACAGCATCCTTTTTTGTGCAATATTTTACAAAACTTGCTGCGCGTAAACTCTGAACTGCTACGCGGCGTCTTTGATATATGCGTGTCCGCGAAGCCGCGCAGCTGAAAGGGACCATTGATACCAATCATTAAATTGGCAATTTATTTCTAACTTCGTCCATGTGGTGAACTCAACCAAGTTGCCGGGTGCAATCATAAAATTTCCATGCAATCGATAAGCTAACGTTGTGGTAAAATATGTACTTGCTGTCCAAAAGAACTCAACTGTGAATACCCGGTTCAAAGTAAACTTTAAGCTAAGACTAGTTTACAAACTGTTAAAATCAACAGCCTCAGAGTGTTAAAATCAACAGCCCCAAACTGTTAAAAATCAACAGCCTCCAAGTGTTAAAATCAACAGCCTAATTAGGGCATCGGAACATTAATTGGCATTGGAAATACCAACGGTCTTTCCCCATTACAGCTGAACGTTAGGTTTAAGTTTTAATGTGGCCGGCAGAGGCGTAACAACGACTTGGCATCGGGGCAGTTGCCAAGGCGCCGAGGGCTAATCCTTCAATAATCAATTTATTCTGTATAATTTAGTATTTTCCCTATTCCTCAAGGGCGCCAAAAATGAATTAGCCAAGGGCGCGGAAACCCCAGTTACACTTCTGGTGGCCGGGGAAGGGGGGTGTTTCCAAATTACCATTATAAAGTCATATTAAATTGACCAAATCTAATGACAGGTTCTTTTTTAAACTCTAATTAATTAAAACCTCGTGGGGAAAAACGGAATAAATAGCATGGCAACATGTGTCGTAATTTTTGTAATTGTACTGATGACTAATTTTGTACTTTATTTAATGCAAGATAACGATGCTGACCGGAAATGACACGCTTACCTGGCACACATTCGTAGTGTATCAGGGCAAAGTTGGCGATTTGTCCGCACCTTGCCAGGAAGTTTCTGTGGATGGCTATGTCACACGCTCCGGCAGAACCCTGGCAATGCAGGACTTGAGTAGCCTTGGCTGAGCCAGCTTGACAACCCGGATGTGCCTGTTGAAAAATCAACGATGACAAAACCAAATTTGGTGAAAAGTTGTATTGGATAGTTTGTAAGTATTTCTTGTTCAACATCTTATTTGAGCAACGTCTCCACAGTTACATTGGAATAAATAGCTTAGGTCATTTATATTTATAATCAGTACCGGATTTTGACTTGATAAGGCGCTAAGCTATTTGAGATATGGGGCCTTTAGAAGTCCAGATTTTCTGTCAGTGCAAAAAATGACAATTGTCTTTTGGGTCCCCCACTTTCCTAAGCTAATACGTGTGTAGCTAATACGTAAATCCGGCTCTGTTTATAATGTTTATAAATAAATTTTTTGATTTTCTAATTTTATTTTATTTCATTTAGAATGTCGGGTCAGCTTCCTACCTGATGACATGTGTGACCTCTGCTGAAGCCCACTGTTACATTCAGTAGATGAATCATTGCCCCAGGTCCACAGTTCAGCCTGCCCGTCAGCGTGTCGTGTGTGTGTCCAGCTTGTCTGCGTCTCCTCCTCTTCCTCGCGTCCTCCCACTCCCCCTCCTCGTCTATGTAACCTTGACCTCTGTGACCTCCAATCGGAGCACTCGCCAAATGGGGCGGTACCCCGCCGTCCCCTCCATGGCCTTGAGGGTGGCCTCTCGGACCATCCTCTTCTTCGTCCAGATCCATTCTCTCACGAATGTCCTCCTCGTCTGGTGAGGTGTTGCCATGGTGATATCCTCCCTGGCCGCGGTCCTCCTCGTCATGTTCGTACTCGTCATCCTCCCCTCCCCTCTGATATTGGATGAGACATTCACTCTTTGGGGTGAAACCTTCCCATTGAGAGAAAGAAAGAAGAATGGTTGCTTTCTCGACGTTAAAACGGCAAACAAGTTAAACCTACCGTAAAGCCATGTATGGAGAATTAGAAAATAAATTTCGAATTCTTAATATTATTGTATTATTTTTGAAAACGTGGCGGATCTATCAATTTTCTATGCCAGCATAGAATCGTATTTGTATATTTGTTCCTTCAAGAAGTATAGTTTTTCAAGAACTATACGATTAAAATATTTTTTTTTAAACTGCCACACTTAAGTCGTTTGAAAACATAAGTATCAGTTTGTATTATAGACCAACGTTGGCCAAACCGCGGCTCGCGAGCCGCATGCGGCTCTTCTGTGTTCACATTGCTGCTCGCAATGAAAGATATGTTTACGAGGATTACTGGAAGGTTTCCAAGCCAAGTTTAATGACCCATAGTGCTTCAATACGGCTCTCAGTTGTTGTTTTTTAAAAATCCATTACATTAACTTCATCGTCTTGTCTCTATGTCTGTCGTGGTCCCGCCCACCCGCGGAAAAAAACAAAAGTAAAAAATTACACACTTTCCGTGATTCTATCGAGCTGAAATTTTGCACATAGCATTTTGTCACCTAACAATGCATTCTTTCAAAATTTCAGATCGATCGAATTTACCGTAATTTAATTAATGCATTTTTATATTATCTCTATGTATCTCTATGTAGCCACGTAAATGTTTGTGCTAGACCGTCGCACGGTGCGTATAATATTGAACATACTTTTTTAATATTTTAATGTCGTGCAGTGCGGTGCGTATTATATTGAACATACTTTTATAATATATTCCAGATCTGTTCATCTTTATGCTAGTCTGTCGCGCGATGCGTGTTATATTGAACATAATCAATACTTTTAATTTTGTCTCATAAATAACGGATTTATAGTCAAAAACTTTATTTTTACGGGTTGCTTAATTTTAAATATTTTAAAATGGCTCCCAGTTACTACAGGTCTGGCCACCCCTTTTTACACACTTCGAACGTCATATAAATAATATTTCATATTCTATCTTATCGGGGTTTAGTAATTGATGAGTTGATAATCACAATCAATAATTTGGTTCAAGTTTCCTTTAAAATAAATTGAACGAGAGCATAAATTTCATGACTAATTAAATTTCTACGGCAGTGCCGACTAGGTTAACTAAAAAGCTGGCAACAACAAAAAGTAAACATTATATATTTCAAGCGATCTATACAGTGTACTTAAGTGTAGCTTACTGTCGTGTCTACGCATTTTTGGGGGAAGGGGTGGTAATGTTTTTGACATTAGCAACGCTAATAATTATGTTAATACTTTTTTTGTATCTTTTCAGACAGTTAATACTATAATAAACATTTGTTTAAATTGCAAACTGTAAGGCCCGTCACCGATTACTTTGGTGACTCCTGCTACTTCCATTTGAACAAACGATAAAGTGACAGACCATCACGTGTCTTTTGACAGGTACATTAGCCAAGCCCCCACTCTCAGACAATGGATCGAATGTCACTTTAGCGACCTGGAATGCTTCCACGATATAGCTGCATATAGACTGTTATTACCCAACTGAGCGTTCTAAATCAATCAAATGATGAAATTGTGACCGAATTCAAGTTTCTTTCTATATGTATGATGTATTGATAATACTCCAAATACAAGAATTTTCGCATTCATTTTTTTCCAGGATTAATTTTCAGTGTCGAAATAAATTTGTAAACGCAAAATTAAGTTTGCGTCGATAGATTATAAATGAATTAATGAGCCAGCTCCAAATAATCTTTTGTTTTAAGTTTTGAGTATTTTGTTTTATATATAAATAGAAGTTAAAAAAAAGATTTTAAAAAAAACACGTTTTTATAAGCGGACTAAAAAGAAGAAAATAAATTTTTAATATTTAAAATAAGTACTATGATGCAATATGACTAAAACGTGGGGCGGGCTCTTCTCAGGCTTTACTAATTCAATTCACTCATTTTCTTACTCGTCATTTGTAAACCCTAATCAGTTTTAGCCAAACCCCTAAAAAGCGCTCACCCACGTTTTTAGTCATATAACATCATAGTACTTATTTTAAATTTAAAAAAAAACATCTTCTTTTTAGTCCGCTTATAAAAACGTGGTTTTTTAATCTTTTTTTTTACTTCTATTTATTTAATTATTTTTTTTGTCTAGGTGTATGCTATGGTGAGTTTTGAAGTATTGATTATGTTCAAATATAATACGCATTGCCCGATAAACATTTACAGACTGGAAATAACTGATCTCCCCTTGATGTTAAACATGGTTTTTGTGGTCGGGGTTGGTGTGAACTCGGCACATGAATGTAATGTAAACAAGGGCAGACGGATAATACATAGGCTTATTTATAGATAAACTAAAAAGTTCAATAATTTAATAACGGTACATTCGATCGATCTGAAATTTTGATACAATGCATTGTCATTCAAGATCTATCTGTGGTAAAATTTTGAGATCTCTAGGACTATCAGAAGTGGTTTAATTTTACGTTGGCAGATTTGAAAAATTGTGGACAGACACACAGGAACGAAAGCAAGTTAATAATAAAATAATGTAAAAAAAAATCTTTTTTTTTAAAGGACACGCTTTTATTTACATATAGAAAGTGCACTAAAAAGAAGAAAATAAAAATTTTCTATGAAAACAGGTGAAATCGGTGAACCTATCTACTGCACATAAAAGCGTGGGGCGCCCATCACAAATCATTTCTCATTACAACTATTCTCTTACATATAGATAAATATTTCTAATTAATGTAATAGTAGCATTTATATGATCAAAGTTGTGAAACTTGTACTGTTTATTAATATTCATACAAAATTGTTTTTATGTTTCGCAGCCTTGTACACGATAGAGAGTTGTGATGAACGCCCCACGCTTTTATGTGCAGTAGATAGGTTCACCGATTTCACCTGTTTTCATAGAAAAATTTTATTTTCTTCTTTTTAGTGCACTTTCTATATGTAAATAAAAGCGTGTCCTTTTTAAAAAAATATTTTTTTTACATTATTTTATTTTCTACTTTTTAGTATCAACATTTTTTTGAATTGATTTTTCGACCTTATCAATTCAATTTAATTAGTTAAACGTCATTGTCAATAACTTAAATGTGATAGTGGGTAAAAAGAAAGATTATTCATTACAAATTTATGTATAATATAAAAAAACAACATATTCCCTAACTGAAAATTGAACCTGGTACTCCCCCATGTCGTCAATCAATCACGTATATATTTCGACCAGCAAGACTTGATGTTGAAAGAGATTTTCAAAGTTATAATAATTGTATCCCTCTAGCGCGAATTGAGGCATGGTTCATTGACGCGAGTGATAATATATTATATAGACAAAACCTAAAAACTAAAAATGCATTAATTTAATTACGGTACATTCGATCGATCTGAAATTCTGATACAATGCATTGTCATCCACGATTAATATGTGGTACAATTTTGAGATCTCTAGGACCATCAAAAGTGGTTTAATTTTACGTTAAAAGATTTGAAGGAAGGATGGATGGATACAATATACAAACAGTGTGACTTAAATAAAAGCCTGTACAAAAATGAGGTAAAAAACGTGGTAAAAAGATTGAAAATATGATAGTTTTCAGTAATTTTTACAAGTATTATGAGATAAAATCCTACAGAGGGAATCAAATTGTTTACATGTATTATAATGTGTTCAGACTTTTTTAAAAGTGCACCATACTTTTCTATCAAAACTCTCATCTAATCATACTCTGTTTTTAATAAAGGAGCTAACATTCATGTATATTTAGAATTTCATCAATGGACATTTACTTACTAATTTTAATTCAAGTTTTCACTTTTCTTTACATTGAAGATAGGGGCCGTCCCCAAAAGGAAAAGAGGGGGGGGGGAGAGGTCACGCATTTGTGACGATGTGTGACCAGAGGAAAGGGGGGGGGAGTTGTAAGAAATGGGACGCCACATCAAAACGCGCAACTTTAAATAAAAGTTCCATTTAAATATTTGATTACTTACAATTTATTTAATGACGTTTTACATGACTTCACGCGTGTTACTGTATTAGAGTGCAGCCGTACACTTGATACATATTCAAATGACAAAAAGGCGATTTGAAACATGTTCATTTTCAAATAGAAAATACGGCTTTTTTTTTAGGGGGGTGGGGGGCAAAGCTTTGGGACGTCATTTTGGAGGGAGGGTCTAAGTTTTTGTGACGACGTGTGACGAGAGGGGCTGAAAAATCAACCAAACTCGCGTGACGTCATTAATAGGCAAATATTCAATTACATGGAGATTTTATTTGGTTTTGTCCTTTGATAAAAACTTAGATACAATCCTGTATAAATATTCCAAAGCCAAGTGGCGTGAAATTCAATCAATTGTGCTAGAGAATTCAAATGCCAAAGAATACACTTACTTGAGCATTCATAGCGTATTTTTAAATCATTAATCATTATCAACAAGAAATCATCTGATTTAAATTACTTAATTGATATGCTGATTGTTAATTCTTCTATGTTTTAAAATTTTGTTAGATTTCCAAAAGTTATTTGTAACATTATTTGGCAGCTAATTCTGACCAGCGTCCATGTTTTAGTTCAGCTTACCTCGAACTATCACAACACAACAAATTGCTAAAACAACAGAACTGAATCTGAACATCGTCTCTTGTGTTAACCTCCCTTCCCAAGTCACTTCTACATCGTCCCTCTTCAGACGTATGTCCAAATGTGCCCAGGCCAAATGACCGTCCTCAACTCTTGACATTGACACCTTTGTCAATCCTGGAAACAGAAGACCGGCTGGGGGAAGGGTAGTTAAAGGTGTGTATTCTAAACCACGTCATACTTTGGCAAATTATAGCTGTCAATCAACCAAGGGGGTCCCAAAGAAAGTTGGGTGAGTCCATTATATGACATCATTCTTTGTCATGGAAAATGTATTTATTCGTCGTTACCACTGAGAGTGGAGTCATTTTTAGCTTTTAATGTGAGGCTAAAGAAATATTTTTTAGATATACAAAGAGATATTCTGCAGCACATTGTCAAAACAAATATGTATAATCTACTCAAATAAATATTTGAAAATATGATCTGTATATAAAAAAAGGAAAGGCCTTCTGGTCGATTGTATATACGTATATTTCATATATATATATATATATATATATATATATATATATATATATATATATATATATATATATGAGTGTAAAATATTCATAAGGGTTTTTTTTAAATAGAGGTATTTAAATCACACTAAGCTATGCATGTTATGAATTAGGCCAAACGATATAGGAAAGAAATCACTGATTTACAATTGTTTTTAAGTTAATGTAATTTTTAGAAATAATTGTAAGGTGAACTAGAAACTCGAGAACATGGGTTAAAACTAAAATAATTTTTCTATGGATGGCATAATGTTGACCATAGTTTTAAATATTCATTTCAAGTTGTACTTTACTTTTTCATATTTTGGTTCACCTCAAATATATATTCTATAGCTAGCAGTGGCGTAGCTAGGGGGAGGGGTCTGAATTTGAAAGTCCCCCCGGGCCTCCACTTGAGGGTGTACCCCCAAAGGAGTGTCCGAATTTTTTTACATTTAATATTACGCCACCACCATATATGCAGCCCTCCCCCCCCCAAAAAAAAAGAGGCCAAGCCCCCCGGGCCCCCAAATCCCTTACAAATCACTAGCTACGCCCCTGATAGCTAGGGCAACCCATTAACGTTGATCATGTATAGAGTACTTTCCATGACACATGTTATATAGGCCTGTAGGGAGCTAAAATACCACACCCAGGTCAACACTCATTTGCAAAGGTGTGGGTGTGCAGTAGCGTCTACTCAGGATAGAAGAAAAGCTGCTGCTCCACTTCTGAGTTAGGAGTAGACCCCGACCCCTGCCAAGCTCCCAGCTTACAGTATTTAGAACTTAAAGAAACTATTTATATCTAGATTCTAGATTTTCATTATTATTAGAGTTTTGATAGTGTGTTGATTTTACTGGTTTAATCAGGCAGCCAATTCCACGCCCGAATTCCAGAGGATTCGTAGGCTTTATATTAGGGCTGGTACTGGTTTTTAAAATTTGTTAGATTAATCGGGAAAAAATTAATCGATTGATCGATTAATTATATTTTTATAGCTCGTACACAGATCCCGTTAAGTCGCGATTCATTATTTCGCAAAATCGGTTAAGTCACGGAAATTCCATGGCTCCCAAATTGACTTGACTTATCTATATCTAAATTTTGTGACGTAACACAGCAAATTCGTTCTGTTATGCAAGAAATAAGGAAGAAAAACCTTTTTGCTTACGTATGCACGTCTAAATAAATAAAAAATAAGGGGCCGTCCATAAATGACGTCACGCACCTAGGGGGAGGGGGTTCCCCACATTTGTGACGAGGAAGAGGGGGGGGGGTTTAAGAATTGTGACGTCACGTCAACACACGCAACTTTAAATCAAAGTTCCACTTAAATAATTGATTTCTTACTTTTTATTTTATGACGTTTTACATGGATTCACGCGTGTTACGATATTAGAGTGCTGCCTTACACTAAACATGCATACTAAAATGACAATAAAGTGATTTGAAACATGCTCATTTTCAAATAGAAAATACCGCTTTTAGAAGGGGGGGGGGTGTCACAGCTTTGTGACGTCATAATGGGGGTCTAAGTTTTTGTTACAAAGTGTGGAGGGGGGAGGGGGTAAATCGTCCAAAATCGCGTGACGTCATTTATGGGCGGTCCCTAATACGAGGGAAAAGTATGTAGGTAACAAAAATTATAAATTATAAATAAATTAGAAACAAAAATATTAGAAATATTTTCTTACATTTTAATGGAATCTTCAATCGATCAAATTAATTTTATTGGATTAAAATTGTTAATGATTAATCTATTAGTTAATCGTTAATTTCCGCAGCCCTACTTTATATATGTTCTTGCATACGGAAGAAGAAGTGTTTTTGTCGCTATGTCTCTCTGAAAGTTTTATTAGATTATCTTTGTGTTGCATATCAGCCAGCGGCGTCACTAGGGTTGGTGTCACCCGGGGCGGTAGCTCATGGTGTCACCCTTTCACGACTGAAGGGCCCGTCCATAAATGACGTCACACGATTTTGGCCGATGTTTACCCCACCCTCCCTCAGCGTCATACTTTGTCACAAAAACTTAGACCCCCACCCATTTATTTACGATATGATGTCACAAAGCCTTGACCCCCCCCCAAGCCTTATTTTCTCAATAAAAATTAGCTTGTTGCAAATTATTTTTTGTCATTTAAATATGTATTTAGTAGGTCTGAGCTCTAATATCGTAACATGCGTGAAGCCATTGAAAACGCAATTAAATAAATGGTAAACAATCAAATATTTAAGTGGAACTTTTATTTAAAGTTGCGCGTTTTTTATGTGACGTCAATTTTTTTTTAAATACATCCCTCCCCCTCGTCACACTTCGTCACAGACGAGTGACCCCATCCCCCTATGGCGGATTAAAAAAAGGGGGGGGGCAGAACGGGCTAAACCTATGGGCCCCCAATATTTTAAAGTCCGCCAAACTTATTATAAATTATAGTGTATAATAAAGATGCAGGCAAATATTCGCATGAATCCCTGAAAATGCCTTGGATAGTCATACGGCAATGCGGCAAATATGAGTTGGAAGTATAACGGAAACCAGGCTATTCATTATGAGAAATGCAGTGTTGCTCATTATGTGCAGTGCACAGCTCATTCTATTAATTTGATTGGGAAAAGTTCAGCAGGTTGTCCTGCTGCAGTCAGATTTTTTTTGTCTTCTGCAAAATCTTTATATTGTTATTTTTCAAAAACACATGAAATTGATACATGTTAACAAATCCTTGTCTGTCACAAGATGGTTAGCCTGACATGATGCTGTAAGGTCTGTTAATAACTCATACCATGAGAATATCGCAGCACTGGAAGAATTAGCAACAAATAAAAATCAGCCACGTGACTGTCGACTTGAAGCAGAAGGATTTCTAAAGGAACTTGACACAACTGGAAGTCGCTATTTTACTTTAAATTTTAGTTTGTTAAAAGACAGCATTCTTCATTTGATTACTATGAACACAAAGGAAAGGACAAGTCCGTGGTATATAAAAGAGTATAAACAATCTTCATTGCTATTTTTTTTAAATAAAAAAATGTAAGCGTCAGACAAAAATTCAAGGTTGAGGTATTTCTGGTAATCATTGACAAACTTTCTTAAACCCTACAAAATCGGTTAGGCGAATATAATAACATCCATGAGAAATTTGGGTTTCTTACAAACCTAACTGAGCTCAGCAATTTCGCCATCCGATGGGCAGCAGCTAAGTTAATGGAAGAATATTCAAGCGATTTCGAAGACTGCTTACCTTCAGAATTAGTCCAATTTTCAGAAACTCTTTAAAAATTTATTGTCCAGACCCAGGCACAGGGTAAGGAAAAGAATGTAGCACAATGCGAAACTCAAAACACGTGCACAGAGCTAGAAACTTTGCTGCTTTTGAAGGAGCTAAATTTCACACAGTCCTTTACAAATGTACACATCGCACTTCGCATCTATCTTTCAATGATGACATCAAACTGCAGCTGAGATCGATCCTTTTCAGATTTGAAAAGAATATAAAATGAGTAAAAATTTGCATGAGACAAAAAAGACCGAGTATGCTCTAATGAGCATTGAAAAGGAACTTGTAAGCTTACTTAGCTTTACTGACTTGTTTGAAAACTTCGCCATGAGAAAAAATCGCAAACGAAAGTTGTAGGTTGAAATAATAATAGTTTATATTTTTCAATAATTTTTTTATTTCAAATAGAGAAAACAATTCGTTACCCCATGAAAAAACAAGTTTTAAAAAATATATATCTAAAATATACGGAATAATGCATAATATTTTTTACAGCAGGCTCGTTCGTAACCACGAAACAGCGTAAGTCGGGATGGGACCATCGTAACCGGAGGACTACCTGTATATAAACAGGTCTATGCTTTCACGCCTTTAATAAATATATATATATAACGAAACATTAACTCATCGATATTGAATTCATAATTTTCTTCTAGAATAAACATCAACAAAGAAAACCAATCCTTTGATTTTTTTAAATTTTTAATTTTATTATTTTTTTTTGGGGGGGGGGATTTAAAATCGTATTCCCCCACCCCCACCCCACTGTGGTGGAGGGAGTCGTGAGGTGGGATTCGTCCATGCTGTCGGTGTGTCCAAGCCCAAATGGCTTTATATATTTTAAAACATAGGACACTGCGCCTCTTTCATGTCCAGGGCTTTTTTAAAGATCTCTCTGCCGCGACTGTTTCTTTTCTTTTTTCATACTTTCCTTTAATGTTGTTTGTGTGTTGGGACTGTTTTATTATTGCAAGTTAACTGATATTTTTTAATAAAAGTTTTCGCGTTTAACGTATTTCATTGTATTTCTTAATTCCTTTCTAGATGAAACAATGTGTCTTCTTTTTTCTGACATCAGAATCGTACACAGTAAAATGTTAAGTTCGGGTGTCACCCCCCCCCTGATGGGTGTCACCCGGGGCGGCCCTGCCCCCTCGCCGCCCCCCCCTAGTGACGCCACTGATGTCAGCATATCCATGTAAGTATTGTAAGCAATGTTAGATTTACCCCCCTCTCTCTCTCTCCCACTCTCTCTCTGTGTCTGTGGATAATGTCTCTTTTGTCTCTCGCTTGTTGTGTTGTTTTGTTGTTTGTTGTTTTTTAGAGACGTTTCTTCTACAGAAGATAATTTCATCCTACGACGACGATTATCCGAGTTTTTAGTGTGTTCAAGTTCAGGCATTGAAATCCGTAATCTTAACTTTTAATAAACATTAGTAGTTTATGTGTGGTTTGTTTCGTCATCTATACATTATGATATTAAATAACGGAACTAAAAATTATGCATAATAAGTTAACTATTCTCTAATTGTGCTGTTTTAGGGAGTTCAAAGTTTAGAACTTAATACTAATAAAGAGAAACGAAAGATAAAGATATTTTTGTCGCTGTATCACCACAAGTATTTTTAAGCCTAAAGAGCTCCTAGTAACAGACGCATCTTTGGGCTGCGCATGTCTTTAACTAACGGAAGGTCTAACATTCCAACCATAACAAGAGTTATGAATTAACTACATAACATTACTTCGTTGTAACAGTAAACAGATATTATTTAGGTATTGAGAAAACTTAAATGTTTATTTTGAAATTTGGAAGAAAATTATTTGGTTACCATGTATTTTGTTATGCTTTTTATCGGTTGTTTTATTTTTTACATAAAGTGAAGAAGAAACATAATTTTTAAATTTAAAGACTTTTCTTTTACTTTAGACTTTAGTGACTTTACTCTTACTCTTTACTGTCACTGTCAGTCTTATCTTATCTGTTTACAGACGCTCCTTCTATACAGAAGATTATTGCGTCCTACGCTTATCTATGGTTTGTGTTTAGTCCTGCATTTTTATTAGAGATTTAAATGCTGATAAAGTGTTGGTTTTCCTGGAGTCTTCAGGCAACCCATTCCACGCCCGAATTCAGGACGGGAAGAAGGAAAACTTGTATGTGTTTGTTCTTGCATACGGAATAAGAAAGGTGTTTTTATCCTTATGTCTATCTGAGGGTTGTATTAAGTTATCTTTGTGTTGTATTTCTAAATTAGAATTAATTGCTTTATGTATGAAGTATGATTACTACTTTGCTTTTGGTTCTTCTATCCTCTAGTGTTTCAAGGTTTAATGATTTAACTAATGACTAATGGTGTTATTCTTGTCAGTTTCGAATATTCTCCAGTAATGAATCTGGCAGCTCTTTTTTGAATTTGTTCTAGTTTATCAATGTTTTCTTTGGTGGATGGGTCCCATACAGAAGATGCATATTCTAGTACAGGTCTCACCAGAGTGAGGTAGCATTTTAGTTTTATATCTCTATTACATTTGTTAAAGTTCCTTTTTATAAAGCCTAAGGTTTTGTTTGATTTTTTAATAACTTCATTGACATGGGGATTCCATGATAGTTTCTCATTTATTAAGACTCCTAAGTATTTTGCATCTTTAGTTTGGGTCAGTTCTTTTCCACGAATGTAATATTTTGAATTTATTTGTTTTCTTTTTCTTTGTTACTCTTAACAGTTGACACTTTTCTGGGTGGAAAGACATACTCCAGTTAGTTTCCCATTTTATCAATTCATCTAAGTCTTTTTGTAAAATTTTGCTATCTTGTTCTGATTTAATTGTTCTATAGATTATACAATCATAAGCAAATAACCTAACTTTTGTACCTGTTGAGATGTTGTTGGGTAAATTATTTATATAAATTAAAAAGAGTAAGGGACCTAGCACAGTTCCTTGTGGAACTCCTGAGTTAACCTTTATTGGTGCAGATTTAGATCCATTAATTATTACAGTTTGCTCCCTGCCCAAAAGTCTTTACTTTACTGTTACTGTACTTTCACTTTATTGTTACTGTTACCCGAGTAAACTTTACTTTACTGATTTTTAATTTACTGTTTATTTATAAGTTATTGTGGTAATCTGCAGTTTCTACACTACACATATCCGTATATTATTTCACAGCGAAATTTATTTTTCTCGTGAGAACTTATGTCTTACGTTTTAATTTAATGCATAATTAATGATATAATTATATGTTAATTATGTTGTATTTCAGCTATTTACTATTAGTAATAGTATTACAGTGCTAATTTGTAAGTCAGTCTAAGTCTAAGGCAAGTTGGAAAGTTGGATAATAATGATAAATAATAGAACAGTACTTATCACCTGCATGAAATTGTAAAAACTATGGAGATATGATTAGTTTAAGTCTAGTCACTCTAGTTAGCCATTCATCTAATTTCACAGTTTTCACATATGTAAACATGCCTAACATGCTGTTGCTGTTTACATATGTGAGCATGCTGTTGCTGTTGAGATACCATCAAATTCAGATTCACCATCTAGCCTGCACTTAAATTAAATAGTGTCTCTAAATACTCTAATACTTAGAAGTCTCAATGTTGTATGACCCAACTTTGTGTCCCTGAATGCAGAAATTGTATGAACAAATAACTAATTTTCTTCTGTCTTGTTTTATTTAACACTCTTATACCTAAAATAAGTTGGAGTTTTTTTTATACAAAAAGTGGTGAATAGTTTAGGTTTCTTTTACTTTTGTATTGGCTAGTATCCATGAATGGAAAAACTGTTAATGAATGTCATGTTCAAGAAAATACTGGGAAAGAGTTAGTCTTAATCTATATATATAATAAATAAAGGTAAAAATGGATTTTTATAAACCACATTTTTATAAGTGGACTAAAAAGAATAAAATAATTTAAAATATATATTGTATGTAGCATTGTGTAATCAACATACAATTTTTGTAAAAACTGAATACCTGTCATAATAGTGCATTAAAGTCACACTCACGAGGGCCGGGGGCCCAAAAACTTTTTTCCCCTAATGTGGGCTATATAAAAATTAAGAATCAATCATTCTCCTATTTCAATAGAAGGTAGAAGCATGAAACTTTGAGTAGTTGTTAAATATTTTCATAGTCATGAATATTCATTTTTCATTGTTTTGGAAAAGGTTGTAAATTTTTTTTTAATTAATGGAAACATGTAATATGTTAATTATATTATATACCTTTGCCTCAGGAGTCGATCAAGTCCCACAATTTTGGTGTGTGAGGTTAATTTTTGCCGCCCCTGTTCTCAAAGAAGGCTAGAAATTTGGTAGAAAATGCCATTTATCTATTATTAAAAGATAATAGAGCAGTCAGGGTGGACCACTTCATATGCTTATGTGTCACATTGTAATTGAAATTTCACAACTTAACTTAAAAGTATTCACAAAGTGATGAATTTAATTGACCTCTGACCTATTCTCCACTTAGATTTTGATTTTACAATAATTTTTAAAATTTCATGCACTAAATTTTATTAACTAATTCCTTCCTTATATTTGTAGTCCACATTGTCTGTTATAATTTTTTATTAATAAAAGAATTAAGGTTCAAATGAAACTCAAATAATGTATAGGTTGCACCACTTTTTCAGAATATTTAAAAAGTGTTTACCAATTACATTCCCTTGAGGTTCTCAAAGAATAAATATGATCAGATGCACAATACTCCTAATGAATATTTCCACCCCATATTAATAATACCATAATAGATCACCAACATTTTCATATATGGATTCATTTAAAAGAAAATACTCTGCAGCAGCTCTTGTCTGATATGAGCACTTCAGTATCTGCAATTTTGGTGCTCACTACATATTATGTTAATTTTGTAACAGAGATTACATTGTCAGAGAAGCAGCATTATAAAAAAAAACTCAACTCATGTTAATTCTTTAGGCAATTAACATTGCTTATTTTTATTTCTCCACATTTTCATAGTCATTTTCAATTTTATCATAGTATGATAATTTTTTAATTCTTATAAATTATTATCTTTACAATTGGATTTTATTTTAGTCCTGAAAACATTACCAAGTGGTAATACATTATCATGAAACGCATGAGTGGAATGGATTCTAACAACTTTGGTGGTGAAGATGATGATGACTACTCAGGATTCAATGATTACAATGCCATGCTTGATACAGAGGTAACTTGCTTCAGATATTTGAAAAATGTTTGAAAAGTAACAATTATCTAACAAGAATTAGATCTTTTAATTTTCAAAATCTTAAACGTTTTATGAAGTATAGGTACTATTCTGAAGTTTAATAAAAAAACAAATATTAGTAATATCCTTAATTAAGTAATCATCATTGGTGGCTCAAAGGCCTTCCACTCCATGCTCTGACTTGATCTTATTTCATTTGTTCTCTTGTTCTCCTAGATATTTAAAATTAGATAGTCATCTTAAGAAGTTTATTGTTTATTTTCATGTTGTAACCATTATGTGGGTTTAATGACATTACCATCTGTTATGTCTTCTCTTCATTTACCACAAGACCAGCTTTGACCTATGCAACTTCATTTATTGATTCATTATTTTGTTGATGCAGGATCTTGTACATGATGAAACTTTTCAAAAAGCAGTTCTCAGAACTAGCCATGGGCGGCGTCCAGTGGTAAGCTGTGATCTTTAAAATAAAAGATCATGTATGGTTTTAGTTTAATGTATATTGTGAAAACCTTTTTGTTACTTAGTTTCTAATGCAAAAAACATTGTAACACAAAAGTAATAGTCTTGAATACTTACCTCAAATTAAATTTAATAAAATAATAATGAAAGATAACCTTTTCGACATTCATTTATTTAATGTACGGTTGTAAATATAAATCACTAGCAGATGCAGTCTTGAAATTTTTTTTAAATTATCATTTTTAGACTCAGGCTAAAATGGTACTCGGAGGTGGACCTGGTGCTCAAGGTCGTTTAACTACTGCTGCCAGGGGTCGCCTGGCAATGCCATCATCTATGGGACATCCTGGCGGTCTTCAAGATGGTCAGGCTAGACCCATGACTGCAGTGCGAGCTGCTGGGTTCACATCAGCAGGAAACAGAAGTGAGATTTGAACCTAGTTGTTCTGTCTTGTTTTTTTTTAAACACTTCAAATTTTTTTTAATTTTATTTTTATTTGCTGTTTAGCAAAGAAAAGTGATAAGAACTGGAAAATGAATAAATTTATTGATAACTTTAAAGTTTTTGTGAAATTATATACCGTACATACTCGTTCTATAGTCCGTTCGTTCATAAGCCGACACCCCCCCCCACACTTTTGGAAAAGAAAAGTATTTTAAAAGTGTATAATCCGCTCGCAAGCCGACCCCCCAAAAATAATATGACAGCTTAAACAAAATGGTACACATTTTTTTTTAAACTACAAGCTAAATCGGTCATTATGATCGTTTACTTTGTACTGCCTATCTTTGTCTTTGTGCTCTTTGTTAGGCAAGAGTTACCGGTATTTAAAAAAAGAAAATTCTTTGGTAAACAGTGACGAAAGCGCATACATTAAAATTCGTCGTTGAAAACAAAATTTGTAAAACAAGTTATTAAAACGTTCACAAAAATAAATAAAATGATTAAATAAGGTAAGTGCAGATGTTTAATAATATATTATAGCTTCTGGTAGAGCAATCAAATCTTGTAGTATGTAGAAAAGGACCTTGATGATCTACAATAACAACACTGATATTCAATATCCATGCAGAAATACGTTAATGACCCGCTCGTAAGCCAACCCCCCAACTTTTTTCCCCTAGATTTTGTCCAAAAAAAGTTAGGCTTGGGAACGAGTATGTACGGTAATTTATTATAGTATAATCCATTGAATTTACATTTTCTAATTATTTTTTAATGAATTAATGTGTAGTTGGAGCAGGTTTTGATCCTTTCAATCAAGCTGGGAAAGGCCCTGCACCACCTTTGGAAGCCAAGCCAGAAGACAGGTATATAAATGTCTTATTTTTTAAACTTATGTCACGTTTCTTTAATTTCTGTGACAGCCAATAAAATTTGAGTTTCCAATTGAATGCCAGTATTTTATGAATAACTTATTCCTGGAGAATTGGAATGTCTTTTATATCTTATTTACAGATGTTTTGATAAAATAGATTTTTAAAAACGTTTACTTGTGTCCAAAGGCAAGACAAGCTAAATCTATTAAAACATGTATGAAATATAATAATGATAAATGGTTACTAAATTGCTTCAGTATCTTTTTGTGTTGGCTAAATTCTGAATTTTAAATATGGTATAATTTCTATATTAATCAGCCCAGAAGAGAAGATTCGACATTTAGAAAAAAAAGTAAATGAACTTATTGAGGAAAGTTGCCTTGCAAACAGCCGAGGTGAATTACAGCTGGTAAAGATTTCAATATTTTAAACTTTTTGTTCTGCCATATTTTTATTTTAACCTCCAATGGGATGATTTCCTTTTGAAATTCTTTTATAAATTCTTACCTATTGAAATAGTTTTTTAAAATATTGATAGTATAGTTATTTTATCCTGAGAATTTTTATTTTTTTAAATATCAATTTGACAATGGTCTTTCACCATTTTCATCACAAATTTGGATGTATGTTTGTTTTAACTGTAGCTTACGTCATGTATGTATGTATTTTTTAACTGTAGCTTACGTCATATTAGTGAGTTTTAAACTCCTTTTTATCCAATTTGCCAATTTTTGCCTAACAATATAAATATTGGATTTTTTTTTCTAAAAACGAAATGTCAATTCCTTTTTCATCAGAAGAAATGTTTTTTTAATCATTTTTTTTTACTTTGAATAGTTAAATATAATTATTGATGAAATTTTGTCTCTCTATCTGTAGGCATTGGATAAGGCCAAAGAAGCTGGTAGAAAGGAGAGAGTGTTGGTGAGACAGAGGGAACAGTTGTCAAAAGGAGATCAGATCAACTTGGATCTCACCTATTCTGTAATTTTGTTAACATTTTTTTTTCCATACATGTTGTGCTCTTTGTGTCATATTGATTAAATTGTTTCGTAATTATTAAAAATTCTAATTTTTTTACATTAATTCATTAATTTTTTTTCGAGAAAATAACCTTTTCCCCCTTTATTTTCAAATTGTAAGCGCTACGTTACAATGGGACGCCTCTTTTAATCTCATGAACATCTTATCTTTTCTATGTTTTTAAATTTAATTTTACATCATTTTATTGACATCCATGGCAAATTATTTACTTACCAGTTAAAAGAATAGAAGATTTTTACTTTAAATATATTAATTGATCCAATATAACATTCTTCTCTTAGAACTATGTATCACTTTCTTTTATCAGGTGCTTTTCAACTTGGCCAATCAGTATGTGGCCAATGAGATGTACCATGAAGCCATCAACACATACCAAGTTATTGTTAAAAATCGAATGTTCAGCAATGCAGGTAAGGGAAATAATTTGACAAACTTCAATGGGAATAATGTGTCCAAGATGTGTGATATTTTTAAAAAATAATAGATTTATACTGGTAAAAAAAACCTTTAATTAGATAAGCCAGCTTTTCCAAACTCATGTCCACAATATTGAAGGGATACATTTAATGTCTCAGGCACTTACCTCCCATTTCAGTTTTAGTTTGAAATGAGAAGTTTGTGAGTCACCAATTGATGTAGAAGTTTGTGAGTCACCAATTGATATAGAAGTTAGTGAGTCACCAATTGAAATACAAGTTTGTGAGTCACCAATTGATATAGAAGTTTGTGAGTCACCAATTGATATAGAAGTGATTTGTTTGTGTAATAAGATTGTAAATGATTAGAAATGGCCAACTAAAATTTCAGGGCGTCTAAAAGTAAACATGGGAAATATCTACTTCAAGCAGAGAAACTTTCAGAAAGCCGTCAAATTTTACAGAATGGCACTGGACCAGGTGCCCAACACTCATAAAGAGATGAGGTTGGTAGAAACTCAGAAGGTCTTTAAAATCTTTTAGAAACTTTGTTCTAGTCTTACGTCACATTAAGTAAAATGTCATCTGGTGGTTCAATATGTTTTAAAATCATACTCTCTAAAGAAGCTGAGTTTGAGCATTACCTTACAATGTTGCTGAACATGTTGTTTGTTTCCCTCAGAACTACTGATGGAATTTATTTTTTTTCATTTCAAGTTGAGAATTTTATCTGGTATTATCCTTTGTTAGAAAAATTCTCAGTTATATTATGGCTGTTTTTTAGTTATATTATGGCTGTATTTTAGTTATATTATGGCTGTTTGGCTGTTTTTTAGTTATATTATGGCTGTATGGCTGTTTTTTAGTTATATTATGGCTGTATGGTTGTTTTTTAGTTATAATATGGCTGTATGGCTGTTTTTTAGTTATATTATGGCTTTATGGCTGTTTTTGTTATATTATGGCTGTATGGCTGTTTTTTTAGTTATGTTATGGCTGTATGGCTGTTTTTTAGTTATATTATGGCTGTATGGCTGTTTTTTAGTTATATTATGGCTGTATGGCTGTTTTTTAGTTATATTATGGCTGTTTTTTTAGTTATATTATGACTGTATGGCTGTTTTTTTAGTTATATTATGGCTGTATGGCTGTTTTTTAGTTATATTATGGCTGTATGGCTGTTTTTTTTAGTTTAATTGGGAAATTAAATGTTACAAACATTCATTCTAACATAATTGCTTGTGTTTGACATGTTTATTTGTAAATAAATTATATTTTATTTTTTTCTCTGTAAGAACAAAAATCATGCAGAATATTGGGATTACATTTGTCAAGTTAGGACAGTACAATGACGCCATCACATCTTTTGAGCACATCATGTCAGAGTCCCCCAATTTTAAAACTGGATTTAACCTCATCCTCTGCTACTTTGCACTTGGTGACCGTGAGAAGATGAGGGACGGGTTTGCAAAGCTGCTTACTGTGGACTTGAAAATTGATGATGAGGACAAGTATCTTTCACATGGTGTATGTTAAATACATGAACATATATTGACATACATTTTAATCTCAAGAAATACAATTGTGCAGTTTATTCTGCTTTTATTTTAATACAAAAGGAATTTATTATGTGTTTCAATACAATTGATTAGTGTTAGTTGTTTGATATGAAATTTCAAAGTACAAAGTATACCTATTTCTTTACCAGATCAAATCACTAGGAATAATACAATTTTTACTATCAGTAGATATGACAGAAAAAAATTATTATTTATTATTCTCTTTTTATTTCAATGAAAATGTGAAATTTATACAACTAAAATTTGTAACTTTTACTTCATTGAAGATTATTTTAACTATACTGTTTCATACTCATGCATTAACTTTTAAATGTATACCAAACAGGATGACAAACAGTACAACTTGGTTCTGGAGGTTATAAAAAATGATTCATTGAGACAGATTGAGAGGGAAAGGTTAGAGGAAGCTTTTTTTATATTCTTTGTGCCGTCTCTATCATGACAGAGAAGCTGTCATGACAGCTTCTCTATCATAACAGCTTCTCCATCATGACAGCTTCTCTATCATGACAGCTTGAAGTAATGCATTTATTTCAAGTGCCTGCAATAAAAAAAAATGTGTTTCTAAATTTCAAAGAAATGATATTTTATTTTATAAATAGCCTGACAACATACCTGAAATTGCATTCATTATAAAAACGATTCTACATTGTGGTTAGATGGCCTGTTGTAAATTTTAATGTTTGATCTTTTCCAATTGAGAGCACGTTGTAATTCCAGTGGTATCTCATTCCCTGCTGTCCTCTCATTCATCAAAGGTCATGAGTTATACTTGAAATTCTCCATAATAATAAGAATGGCATTAACCTTTTCCAAGATCCATCAATCTAAAGCAAATACTTTCATCTCAGCCTTTAATTAATTTTGTATATACATGTATAGGTGAAAACTCAAGAACAGGTATGGGAAAACTGGGGCCCACAGGCTTCTGTGCAGCCCATGGAGGCTGCAGATAATTTGAAAAAAATCAATAAATTAATAGATTCCTTAATCGTTAATTTGTCAAAAGTTAACGATTAAATTTAAATTAATCGTTAACAGCCCTGATTAAAATTAGTATTTTTTATAATTTTTCATCTGCTGTAGTTCTTGCTTAAAATTCAGAAAATGTACTAATAATCAAATTTAAATTATTATTTGATGTATGTAACAGGAAGTATGAAGCTGAGAGATGTATCAAGTATGCTGCCAAAATCATCTCCCCTGCTATAGAATCATCATTCTCTGATGGTTATGACTGGTAGGTAGAATCATCATTCTCTGATGGTTATGACTGATAGGTAGAATTTCATCATATTGAAAACTGACTCTGAAATTTATAATGAAAATAATATTTATAAAGATCAGCATCAATCTAGTACTCTAAATATATTGAAAAAACTTAATAATATTATTTATAGTCCATTTATGTATAAACTACAGAGAATATTTACAGGTGAGTAGTAATTTCATTCGGTTTATTTTAACATTTATCATGACTATTAAATTTCTGTACATTTTAACATTTATCAAGACAATTAAATTCCTGTACATTTTAACATTTATCAAGACAATTAAATTCCTGTAAATCTCAACATTTATCCAGACAATTAAATTCCTGTACATTTTAACATTTATCAAGACAATTAAATTCCTGTCATGGTATGTAACTATGACTCTATTGTCAACTGTTCAGGTGTATTGAAATGGTGAAGAACTCTCAGTATATTGATCTAGCTCATGACTTGGAGATTGATAAAGCTATCATGTTTCTCAAACAAAAAGACTTTGCTCAGGTGACTGGTGAAACTTTTCATTTAAATCACATTCAATATAAATTGTAGCTACATTAAGACAAAATATGCAAGGCAGAGATAAAGAAGTCAAATTTTGGTGTTCTGTATTAAGTTAAATTTATTTTAAAAGTAAAATAAAAAGAATAAGTAAAGTGGAAATGAAATAAAATATTTGCATAGCTCTATGTTGAATTATTTTTTTTTGTTATATGTGCGTTTAAACTAAAGTAATCTTTGTTTTCAAACCGTATACTATACAGTTAAAGGACATAATGTAATTCTAAGGGCTTACATTATGTACATTAAATTAAAATACTCATATCAGAAAAAGTACCTCTTCCTTTTATATTTTTTATGTATCTAATTTTTTTTTAAATCTAGGCCATTGAAACTCTCAAATCTTTTGAGAAGAAAGATTCAAAAGTTGCCAGCACAGCAGCCACCAATTTGTCTTTTCTCTACTTCCTGGTAGGTTTATTTTATAGTTTGTTTTTTTTTAATAATTGATTTATATGTTAAAGATGTTTATTTCTTAAAGGTTTTTTTTTAAATTTATAACTCCATTATAAATTAGTTTAGTTTGAAATTTTAGAAATCAATAACTATTTTAGGAAGTTTATAAAACTTGTTTGGGTATATTAAAAGAAACAATCTTGTGACTCGGGGTAGTTTTGTATTATAAATAGTGTGTGCGTGGTCAGTAGAGAGACATTTGTGAGAGCAATGTGATGACACATTATTATTTGTGACTCTATTACATGAGCGAAGGTATAAATATGGTATATATATATATATATATATATATATATATTAGGGCGGGTACTGATTAAAAAAATTTGTTCGATTAATCGAGAAAAAATTTATTTGATTAATTTTGATTAATTATATGTTTATAACTCATAAATAGATCCCATTAAGTTGCGATTCATTATTGATTAAGTCACGGTAATTCCATGGCTCCCAAATTTTGTGATGTAACACAACAAATTCGTTCTGCTATGCAAGAAATGAGGAAGAAAAATCTTTTTGTTTACCTATGCAAGTCTAAAAATCAAAGTCAAAAATATAAATGATTAATAAATTGGAGAAAAAAAATATAAGAAATATTTTCTTAAATTTTAATTGAATTTTAATCTATCAAATTAATTTTAATCGAATAAATTTTTTAATATTAATCGATTAATTAATTGTTAATTTCCGCAGCCCTAATATATATAAATATATATTATATATGATTATTTGGGATTCTTTTATGTGATTGTATATAGACATAGGGATTAAATAAAGTATAATAAAGCAATATAAGATTTGTCACTTAAAACTCAAGACTTCAGTGTCAGTTCAGTGTGTGAGTTACTAGTGTGTTACCACAGCAATTCTAGCAAATATCAGACTCAACACACTACTGTCAGGTAAGTCCTAATGTCTCAAGTTATAAAATACATTTGTGTATTTGTAAAAGGTAGTTCTGAAATCAAGTCGAAAATGAATCAATGGTATTGCTATGATTTACAGGAGGCAGATTATGCCCAAGCAGATAAGTATGCTGAAGTGGCCATGGCAGCAGACAGATACAATCCATCTGGTAAGTGTAAGGGAAAAGATTTAACACACCAAATATGTAGTTTATAATCATTTAGTTATAAATCCCAAGATAACAAAGAAATTTTCAGCAGGTTGCAGTCAGATGTGTGAGAACCAAGTTGGAAGCAGTAGGGTGGAATGAGTGAGTGTTGTCTGAGACTAATCAAGATTTCTGTCATCTCCTTAAAGAATTACTCTAGAGTTGGCTGAAAACGCACAATCCATTACAGAGAGGGGCTATTTCAAAATACAGTCGGACCTCGCTAAGTCGAACTCAAAGGGACCAGGAAAAAAATTCGCTTAGGGAGTTTTCGAGTTAGGGAAAATGGCGTAATAGGCCCAGATTAATCAAGGGCAAAGTTGATATTGAGAAAAAAAAGGGGGGGGGGTGGTAACAGCCATCCTGGTGAGAAGGCTTGACAGGAAAGAGAGGCGCTGTCTGATGTTTCATATGAAAGGAAGCAATCTTGGCTTTGACATTCCGACACCACTGAGAAAGCCCCGCATACACACCGATATAGGGAGGTTTTCAGCTGAGGGAAGTTCAACTTAGCAAGGTCCGACTGTATAAATGTGAATAATTAATCATTTCCATTTTATTTATTTCAGCCTTAGTCAATAAAGGGAATGTTCTTTATGCCAAACAAGATCACGAGAAAGCAAGAGAGTTCTTCAAGGAAGCTTTGAGCAATGACTCTTCTTGTATTGAAGCTTTGTATAATTTAGGTATTTCTCAGCTGTTGCTCTGGTTTTGTTAATTTGAGATCTCTTAATTCATACACCCTGCCTCTTTTGAAAAGTTCACACAGAAATTTTTTAAAATTAGTACAAGATCTGCAAAGTAAATATATAATTTATAAATGTTTAAGCGTTAATCCCTACCTTAAAAATATTGATTTTCGCTCTGTTAGGGTTATGTAATAAGAGACTGAGTCGTCTAGAGGAGGCCATCGACTGTTTCTACAAACTCCACGCAATACTCAGGAACAGCCCACAAGTCATGTACCAGATAGCAGATACGTATCCTTCAATAAAAAACTGGTTCTATGTCTCTTGAGTTTTTTTTAAATATTGAGTTTTAGTGAACAACGGGAGTGTGAACCTGTTATTCATGTTTAGCCACAGATATAACAAATGAGAAAGTAAAAAATCTCCACAATCTATTATAATCAAAGAAATTACACGACTATGCAATTAATTCAATGCTGCAATTCTCTTCAGTCGCAAATATAATTGCTCTCACATGTTCTATAAAAGTTGTTATTTTTTCAACAATTAATTTTTTATGAATTTTTTTTTATAAAAAATAAATTAGTGAAATATATATTTGTCCAAAAAAAAATTAAATATAGATATACAAATAATTATAATTAAAGTGCAGTTGATTTCTTAAAAAAGCTTAGGTATGAGCAACTTGAAGATTCTGCACAGGCTACAGAATGGTAGGTTAAAAGATATTTTTAAAATATTGCTTTGCAAAGAATGTTGCTTTTCCCTTTTTACATTATAAATACATAAATTTTGCAACAAAAGTTTATATATTATGTAAAGAATTCTTCTTGAATTATTTTAAAAAAAGTATGTTTCATTTTAATTTCTTTTTTTTTAATGTTCAAAGCAAATGTAAGTTTAAAAAAACATCATATCTTGTCATATCTAGCATGTATAGAAGTTGGGAATTCAATGACATTTTCAAATTCAGGTTTATGCAGCTGATTGGTGTTGTGAGCTCTGACCCTAGTGTCCTGGCTAGAATGGGAGAACTCTATGACAATGAGGGAGATAAATCTCAAGCATTCCAGTACTATTTTGATGTAAGTGCTTATTCTTTTGAATTTCTTATTCAAATTGTTAATGTGAAATATTATTTCTTAGACTATTTTTATTGAGCCTTCCATTAACTGAAAACTATCCAAATGTACCCGTCTGTCCTGATCATTTAATGATGGATTAAGATTACCAGGCGATCAAGGAGCTCTTGTGAATATGAACAATTATTTTAAAGTTAAGAAAATCAAGGACTTAACAAATTATGCATGCCTACTAAACTTTTTAAACATGAACACATGACTTACTAGTTGTCCCTTTTAAGTTTGTGTGCTCCTTACCTTAAATATACAAAGCAAATTATACATGAACATTTGCAACACCATTACTAATAAAACAAACCCGTAAAAACAAAGTTTTTGACTATTAATCCCTTATATATGAGACATAACTAAAAGTATTGAATATGTTCAAACGCGACAAACATTTACAGACTGAATCTGTCTTAACTCCCCTTTGCTTTATAACCACAAGGGGGGAGGGAGAGGGGAAAGGTCTGGTCACCGATCGCTGGACCGAGCTCAGCGTGACAAGTAAAATGTAAACAAAAGCACGCCGGTACATCGACGATGTGGCTTCAACTCACGAACTGAACTGTCACGTGAAAAAAAAATTAACAAACTGTGAAATTGAATTACATACCTCATATGGAGATAAACTAAAAATGCATTAATTTAATTACGGTACGTTCGATCGATCTGAAATTTCGATACGATGCATCGTTAGGTGACACGAGACTATGTGCAAAATTTCACCTCGATAGCAGCACGGGAAGTGGGTCATTTTTTACTTTTGTTTTTCCGCCTGCCCGACCAAGACAGAGTGAAGTTAATATAAGGGATTTAAAAATAAATGACTCTTTTTCTCCATTATTTACTTATTCCAATCTCCATGCTGTTTTGTTATTTTTAATGAGAGGTTTTAAAACGTCCATGTTTCAATTTTTTTTGAGTGGTTTTAAAATGCAGTTTGAGGACAAAAAATCTGAATAATTCTTTTAAAATTCTTTTCTGCAGTCCTACAGACATTTCCCATCCAACATTCCAGTCATAGAGTGGCTTGGTGCCTACTATATTGACTCACAGTTTTGTGAAAAAGCCATCCATTACTTTGAAAGGGCCTCAATTGTACAGTGAGTTCTGATGTGTACTGTCTTTTTAGTGTTTACAAATTTTCTCTTAACAATAAGTCAAATATAGAACACTTTCCAATTCTTTAAATAATTTATGGAATAACCTTTAGTTTTTAGGCATCCACACAATGCTATAAATTATAAACATATGTGTTTTGAAATGGGAAAGTTCTCAAGGGAAATTATCAAAACCATTTTTAAAAAATGTAAAATAGAAACTGAAAAAACCACTGAACATTTTCTTGTCAATATTTCATTGATAAATAGCCAGTTGTTTCAGTTGGGGGTCAAATCTTCCTGTTTTACCAGTGAAACGCAAAAATCTATATTTAATGGCTGATCTTTATTTTTTATATTTCTAACTTATCATTTTCCTATTTAGGAGCTTTGGAGAATAATTGTATTGATGTAGATTAATTGGATTAGTTTTTTTAAAATTCTTACTTTGTAGGCCCAACCAAGTCAAATGGCATCTAATGATAGCCAGTTGTTACAGAAGAAGTGGAAATTATCAAAAAGCTTTGGAAACTTACAAACAAATCCACAGGAAATTTCCAGACAATGTTGAATGTGGGTGATTTTTTTTTGCTTGCTATAAACAAATCAGTAGGGAGGTTTACAGGTTGTATAATTGTTTCAGTCAGTAGCCATCAAATGTGATGATACCATGGGTAATCCATTTTGCAGATAACTAAGTCCAACCATTCTCTTTTCAAGATCATTACCTTTGCTATACAGTAAAAAATCTTTTAACACGAAATTGAGGGGACTGAATTTTTTTTGTTTTCTTTCTAAAAGAATTTTGTGTTAAAGGTTATTAGAAAATACATCCTAGTTCATTGGGACCATATGTAATATTTTGTGTTAACCGATTTTGCTTTAAACATATTTCACTGTATATGTATTTTATTTGTTAACTTTTTGTTGTTGCTTACAGGTCTCAAGTTTTTAGTTCGCCTGTGTACAGATCTAGGTCTGAATGATGCTCAAGAGTATGCTACAAAACTGAAGAAGGCTGAAAAGAATAAGGAACTACGCGAGCAGGTAAAGTTAATTATAAATAAAAAACTTTTAGCAATAAAATCATCTTGGGTTAAAAAAAATACGGGCTTCATTTTGTTACATGTATCATTAAATTTTTGTTAATGAGGAACTTTGTATCTTTATTCATGTCATGAATGCCTGATGTCATTGTTTCCTTCTGTCTGATAAAACCACAACAGACTGTCATTTTTCAAATTAGTTTATGTTTTTGTTGTTAAGTTTGGTGTTTTTTTCATCCAGAGAGCAACAAGTGCTGGCCGAAGAGGAAGTGGCAGAGCCAGGAGAGAGAGCAGTGCTGGAAGCGGTGAGACCTTAGTATTTCAAGACATGTTATAACATTTTGTAAGAATGATCATACTGGTATGCTATTATACAAATGTCAACCCTTACAAAATAACATTTTCAATACAAATTCTAAACTTTATGTGGATCATATCAAGAAAAATAAATGGTGACAAACATTTATTTTAAGTCCTTATCTATCTCTATTCAGACCTAGATCGTGAGGGTAGTGCTGGTGCACAAGGGAAATCATCTAAAAAACAAAGAGTGCGTACCAAGCTAGATGATGCTGACAGAGGTCCATACCAACTTAGTCAGCCTCAGGAGATTGGTAAGATACTAACAAGCAAGTTAAAAATTATTATTAAATTAATTAACTGCTCAAACTGTAGAAAATGAATGTAGAAAATATAAGCACATGTCTTAGGACTTAAAAGCGTGAAAAATAAGTTGTCAAATTGTTTGGACAGGATAACTAATTTTACACCTAATCATATATTTATTGTTGTCACTTCTATCTTAGGCTTAGATCCATACCATCTCAAATATGCAATTTTTTCAGATGCCTCCTACTCTGATCCATTGGGCCCCCAAGCTGAGCGACCAAAGACTGCAGCACGCAGGAAAGGCCCCCATGAGGATGATTTTGGTGATGAAGAGTTGGGAGACGATTTGTTGCCAGAATAGACTGTTGTTACTTCTGTACAGTTTTTAAAACACCACCAACCTTTTATTTATTAAATATCATTTTTTAAGTCTTTAATTGAAAGCCTTTAGGCAATATAAAATGTGAGGTGAAGAGGTCCCCAATTACTACAAATAAAAATACACTGATAAAGAAGCTGATGCCATTGAACTTTAATCTTAAGCAATAAATCTTTAAAAACTAATCAATGAAGAAACTACACCTCCAAAACTTGTATAAGTATACAATGTTATTAAAGATTATATTCCACCCCAGAAAGTAAAGACACTTTTTTTATCTGCTTCAGGTGAACTCAAGCTAACTGATTAATTTAAATTTAAGGAATTGAACACTATAAAGAATTTATTTTACATCTCTCACTAAAGAATCTGGCAATCATACATTTCTTAAAGGTACTAAGCTTCTCAAAAAATTATCTAATTTGCCTCTTAACCATTCAAATATGTATAACTTCTTATGGTCGAGTCGAGATAAAGCTTTCTCATTAGTTCAAGTTAATTAATATCCTTGACCACCAATTCTAAAGCTAACGCCAGCAATACATTTTATCAGTAAACTCCGTCCTTTGTAATAATGTGATACTCAAGCTTTTGAAATAAAAGAATAAATATGTTATATGTGTGTTCATACCTGTTACCAGTATATTTACTATAGTACATTAGTTTCAAATGACACATTCAACCAGAAAGGAAAAAAAAAGGTTTTCTGAACAAAATTTATTGAAACCAATAAGAGGAGTTAGCACACAAGGCAGTCACATGAGAATGTTTATAAAGGGGTATATATAAGTAGCAAAGTCCCACAACCAATGTATCCACAGCTACAGTGCTGAGATTAGACAAAGATCTAGTCCTGACATTTCACCTGTGACTGTAAAAAAAACAACTAAATAAGACACATTAATTATATTAAACTGCTATACTCTTTAAGACAATAAAAAAAATACATGTAAAGAAGAAAAATTAATTTTGAACACTAAAGCATTTCATTTTAAACATCAAATTCAAAACACATGGCCTTGAAGCTACCATGCAGAAGAATTTTTTAATGAAAGTAATACTTCTCTGCAACACTTAAAAGCACAAAAAATGAAAATATAATAAAACCAACACCTTAACAGAAATGCCCCAGCACATTCAAGACTTATTTTGCACACATAATAGTATAGCATTTGATTCTTAATTTAAACAAAAATTTTGTACACATCTTGACTAGTATACTTTATACTTATTTAAATTTCAGTGGTCAAATAGATATCAATTTGTCATTACAAAATCAAGGTGGTGATTGTTCAAGTTGATATGACCAGTGGAAACCTCATAAGTGGACTTTAACAAAATGCCCTAACTACAACACTACAACTAAAAATGCAATAGCAACAAGAAAAATCATAATTTGATCTAAAAAGTAATTCACTTTTGCCATGCAGGTGTAAATTACCCAAAGAACAGCCAAGTTTACAACTGCAATTATTTAAATACAACAAATTTTTAAAAATTAATTTTTTTGTAGCCACACCCGGCTTTTATCACCAAAGAACATTATCAGCTTTTAATTAAAGTAAAATAAAATGCAATCAACAAAGCATAGAGGTACCGGTAGTTTAAAAAATGTAAAACAAAATATGAATTGCACATCAAAATTACCACCCTATTTCAAATTTAAAAAAATTTACAACTGGACCAAAAACAGATATATAACTTAGCCTTCAGAGTCAGGGTTGAAATATCAGGAAAGATGCTAATTAAACATAACATTCGGGGGAAACGTGTACAGGAAAATGTACACCATTCATCTTAAACATTTTAAGGGTGCACAGTAAAAACCAGTGAATGAGGAAATACTGTCTGAAGTTCCCGATGATCAAAAGAAATTTAAGTAAATATAGCACCCAAAATAGGAACTTAGCACACTTGTGGCCCATATATTGAAATCTTTAGTAAATGCTGATTCGAACCATTGAAAAACAAACTTCATTGAGAGGCTTTATAATTTTGAATCACATGAACCAAACATTGCATTATAATCATATATCATAAACCAATTTCTTTTTCTGTCATAGATCAGGATAGAGGTGGTAAAGAGCTCACCATTTCACAGATAAATGGATATAATTCCATAGAAAAAAAACCAATTCCATGACAATCGGGGTTAATTTGTACAAATGTTATCACCACATAATGACAACACAAAACCATAGTCAGGGGCTCACTCACTGGTTTCATATTTAGTCACACATTACCAGAAAGCTGCCAAGTGTGTGCACACATGGATTCGAATCAGTAAACTATTGAGCTGGTCCAATAATTTCATTCCTTAAATCTTAACATCAGCTATGCTTATTTAGTTAAAATGTTAAGGAACATAGCTAAATTGGGTCACTCATCACGTGAAACGACTCAAGGTAATTAGTTATATCCCCAAGTTAAACAAGAACTTAGATGATGTTATGCTTTTGCAAGGGATATAACAATCATAGGTTGGCCAGGGACTTAAATAATCCCATACAAAAAAGCTGAAGTTTGACAAAAGTGTCGATTAATGTTGCAATTATCAATTTTTTTAAAAAGTGCTTTAGAGAAAGAATTACAAATCTGATGTCAAGATTGAATAGAAATTTTAAACTTGAAGGAACTAGTAAAATAACTATATTTTGTAATATCTAAGGTAGCGTGCATAATTAAATTCTGAACTAGAAAAAGATAAAGATAAGAAAAGCTATAATTCATTCATTTGCAAACAGACTAACTTACTCCTTACATTTTTAGATTGCCAAAAATCTCCCCCCCCCAAAAAAATCCAAAATAACTATTTTCTTCCTTGAAACATCAAATGATCAAGTTCAAAATATTTTTAATTTTTGAAGAAAAACTAGATCTGTAGATTAACATTTAAAATATTTTATGCTTCTTTAACTCAGACAAAACCGTAGAGAAATTCAGCCATCAGCAATGAATCAGAAAAATTTTTTTAAATCAAAGACCACTAGTATTAGTAGAAAAACTGCAACATATCTTCACAATCTTCATCAAATCTTGTCTCACAATGCTTTTTTGTGCCCGCCTCTTCCGTTACTGGTGAGGTAGGTATAGATTAGTCGAATAGGGGTTTTCGACAAAGATTTGAACACACCATTCCAAATGGCCACCCCTATAAGTACTATTTAGGTTTTCTGACAATGTACCCTTTCTGAACACTCAGCTTCTTTCTCCCCTTGCGAGAACGCCACACAAAGATTTGACAACGCAAACAAAAACGAAATACAAAGCGAGGACACACACGAGAGAAGTAGGAAAAACATCTACTGAAGAAGAAATGAGAGTAAGAAAATCTAGACTTTTTAACATTGCTAGCTAGCATCACACATTGTGTGCAGGCAGGCCTCAAGCACGTCTTCAGCTTAGAGGGGGCACATAACTCAAAATCACAAGCAGTTACATTTCCCTCACACCTCCCCCCTCTTTTCAGCTGTTGGTTATGACAACGTGCCCATGTAAGGCCCCTGCACACGGTCTCCTAAATAACTGGACGGGAAAACTGTGTGTAGGTCAGATAGTAGTTCTTCAGACTGCAGAACTGGTGGTCACTTCTAATGTAGCCTTCGATGGTGTCCAAGTGCTCAATGTGCTTGTGGGTGTCTTTGGCAATGGATGCCTATTTTTTTTTAAAACATAGATAACAATTACAAATAGTTTTCAAAATTAATTTTTAATAAACTCCAACAGCCTAGAATATGTAAATATGCACAAATAAATTCATGAACATAATATTGATGTTAAAGGAAATGAAATATTGCTAATACATTGTTAAATTAAAAATACAAAATATATGCAACTAAATATGAAAAAAGCTTAATTACCATTGCCAACTAGCAAGTCAAAGATAGCCTCAATAATTTTTTTTTAACAATGAACCTGTGTATCTTTGTTATATGATTTACACTAAATTCTAAAATTATGAGAAGCTTAAATATATCATCAGCATGTTAGATGGGAATGATTTAGATTTATTCTTTAGGTCATACAGTGGAGCTATTTCAAAATAAGAGTTGTTTTAGATGCAATCACAAAATACTTACATTATTTGCAAAGACTGTCATCAAAAACTTTCCAGGCTTAAACACATCCAACACTTTTCTAATGAGTTCCTGATATGAAGCCTGGAAATTATGAAATTAAAACCAAATTGTAATAACATTGAAATAAATATACGCATGTAGTCGATAAGAACAATATTGCAGATTATACCAAATTAGGTATTTTGTCAATGTTTGAGGAGTGAATTTGCAAATCATAATTAAACTGAGACTCTCAGAAGCTTTTTGAAACATTTGTATATTAAATATTGCAACATTTTTGATAAGCTAGAAATCAATTAGATCATTAGTTGGGAATCTACTTATGGCAGTAATCTGTAATATTTTTTTGAAGGTAACAAATCAATTCCAATACTGTTGGAAAAGGTGAAAATCGAAATTGCTTTCCACACGTATATAATTACCTGTGGCACATTGCTTTCAAAGCTTACATAGCTGCAATGTGGCTCTGGAGTCACATGAATGGTAATATAGTAGCCCTATGAATAAAAAACAAAAAACATAAAGTTCAACCAGGCAAAATAAAGACTGCAGCTTTTTCAGATAAAAGCTTTTGTCCTGAATTATCAAACAGATAAGCACATCTGTTTTCTATCCTAAATTAAATGCATTCAGCATTAATTAAAGCTACAATAACAACTAATATTCTCCCTAGATGTATTTCCATCTTGCCCACAGACCAAGTGCTTTTACGTAACAGCCATGCCCCACTGTTCTTATTACAAAATAATATGTTGAACTAATAAATTAATAATTGAAATTCCTTTTAGAACTTACCCATACTTAAGCATGTATAGTAATTGGGACACATGTGGGAGAGCCAAACACTTTCATTAACACAAAAATAAACCTAAGCATTCTCCATTTGAAAAAATGCTTTATGGGCGTGCTTAATAGGACAGGTGGTTTTTTTTAAATTCCCAATTTCATAACTAATTGTAGGTAGAATTCTAGATCAAAGAACTAGGGGTCTACCGATATGCCTTTTTGCCGATATTGCCGATACCGATATTACCGATATTTTTTTTGCCGATATGAGTGCCGATATGAGTATTTGTTAGGACAAAAACCAGCGGTCATATTTGATGACGTCATTCTTAAATTTATCACTCGTAATTACTTATCTTTAATATTAGGGGACTACCGATACGCATTTTTGCCGATATTACAGTTATTTTTTTCCGATATGAGTGCCGATAGTGTATTTGTTAGGACAAAAACCAGCGGTCATATTTGATGACGTCATTCTTAAATTTATCACTCGTAATTATTTATCTTTAATATTAGGGGACTACCGATACGCATTTTTGCCGATATTACAGATATTTTTTTCCGATATGAGTGCCGATAGTGTATTTGTTAGGACAAAAACCAGCGGTCATATTTGATGACGTCATTCTTAAATTTATCACTCGTAATTATTTATCTTTAATATTAGGGGACTACCGATACGCATTTTTGCCGATATTACCGATATTTTTTTTGCCGATATGAGTGCCGATATGAGTATTTGTTAGGACAAAAACCAGCGGTCATATTTGATGACGTCATTCTTAAATTTATCACTCGTAATTATTTATCTTTAATATTAGGGGACTACCGATACGCATTTTTGCCGATATTACAGATATTTTTTTCCGATATGAGTGCCGATAGTGTATTTGTTAGGACAAAAACCAGCGGTCTTATTTGATGACATCGATCATTCTTAAATTCATCACTCCTAATTATTTATATTTTATATTAGGGGTCTACCGATAAGTATTTTTGCCGATATTACCGATATTTTCTTCCGATATGAGTGCCGATATGAGTATTTGTTAGGACAAAAATAACAGTGGTCATATTTGATGACGCCATTCTTAAATTTATCACTCGTAATTATTTATATTTTATAATTAAGGGGTCTACCGATATCCAGTTTTGCCGATAATACCGATTTTTTTTTCTCCCGAAACGAAGTTTCCGATGTGTTTACAAGTTCCAGATCATGACCTACAAAGGACTCATAACAAAACGAACCGTCCTTTATAAAAATGGACAAGCAAAATTACGAAGTTCTTTTGAAACTTCAACCTTGACTCATAATTATTAATTCTAACCAATAGTTTAATGGCTTTTGCACACGGCCACCTTTATGAATGAAATAATGAGGACAAAGTAATAGTAATACTAGTAATAGAATGAAAATGAGGTTAAAGGTTGAATGGTTGCCAATGACAACAAGTCTTCACACGGTACATTTTGTTATTCCATACCAAACGAAATGTTTTAGACATCTGCGATTCTGCGTGCATCTTTGCTATTAGAGCAATTACGTGAACATAATGTTATACATTTATTAGAGATGTTACGGTATACTTGGCATCGGCACTATTTACACAGTATTTCTGAGTATACGAAAATCGGCCGATACCTAAACAATATCAAAGCACATGGCAAACTGTATCGTGGTTGCACATTTTAATACTAGGACTCTTTTGACTATTTCAATACCGGTATATATTAATTTGTCGAGATATTCTAAATCTAAATTATAGGGGTTTTTTTTGTTTCCGTTTTTTTTTGGGTCAAAATGTCACTTTTTATGAAATATCGGTGACGTCAATATCGGGACCTTTACATGCTACCGATACCGATATTGCCGATATCCAGATATCGGTGCCGATATATCGGTAGACCCCTACAAAGAACTTACCCCTGGCAAAAGACCATTCATAGAATATCCACATGGTTCGAAAAGATAATCATCAATCTTAATTCCAGGTATGATATCACAGATTCCAGATTTCTGATTGAAACACAAAATATTTCATTCTTTAAAATTGGCTTATTAGCACCAGAAGACAGATATTTGTATCTTAAACATTTCAGGTTTTGAAATAGAAGTTAAGCAAAGCATTAAAAATTAATAACAAAATACCTGTGTTGCATCTTTGCCATCTTTAGAAAATTCTCTTGTAAATATTTCCATTTTACTTCTGCACATATCCCACATAAGAAGCTTAATTACGATTAAGGAATTTCTTAAAATAGCGAGTCAAAACCCTACAAAAATACATTTAAAGGAAAATATAATTTCCATATCACACTTAAGCAAACAAATGCATGCAAGTTTCTTTCTAAGAGCAGCAAATGTAAAGGATACTTCAAACGTCTGATCTGGTTGCTCAACACTTCCATTTTCCAGAGTGTACAAATACCTGAAAAATAAAATATTTTAGCCCATCACAATATGAAAAAACTTTCAGTGAAAAAAGAATGGTTTAAATATGCTCATGAAAGTATAAGTCACTGCCTGGGAACACCTTAAGGGTCATAATAAGCTTAGACCCTAATATCAATGCTTGTTACTTTTTAACTATGTGCCCCGATGAGGGAAACATTAAATTATTTTAAGCAAAGATCACATTATATGCATAATTTTAATGAGAAAACCTATGAACTTACCAGCAGTCCTTGTTCATTCTGCCAAGAACGTAAGCAGCGCCATCTGTAAATTAAAAATTAACTTTTAACAGCCAATCAATCAATATATTATGAAGAATAATGTGCCTCAGAACATAAAGAGATTTAATTTATAAACTTTAGCGAAGCTGATGGCATGTGACTTGCAAGAATAAAACTGTTATTATATTCTACTTTAAACTAAATTTAGAATCAAATAGCTATAATCAGCCAAAAACAAATTGCTGTAGTCAGCAAAATGAATGTCTGAATAATGAATTTCATCAAGCTTGACCGTTATGAGTCATCCATAAATTATTGAAAACAAATAATTTCAAAATAATATGTCAAAAGAGAAGAAGTAGCCGCATGGGCTCCAATACAATCTCAAGATATGACTATAAAATTTAAGAATAAACTATATTCCCCATTTACTAAAAGACAAGGAGCAGCCAAAATGTGGGGTGTCAAATTTTTCTTAATGGCTTTCTGCAGCTGACGTGACCAAGGCAGTGCAAAATAAAACACTACAGTCGAAACCGGTTAAGTCGACGGCGTTGGGGTATGAAAAATGGCATCGAGATAACCGATGATCGAATTAAAACGAAAACCAATATGGCGGCAAAATATTAACATGCGCTTGAAATTTCTTAATATACATGTTGTGCGTTAATTAGTGATGGGACGATTAATCAGAATCGTATCGGAATATGCGAAATAACAATATAATCAAGGAACGTCCTTGCGAGTATGATTTATGTAAATGAATAATGAATTAGTGACTGGGCTCTGACTGAAGCTCTAGTTCTAGTTCATTTGCTCGTTCGTCCTTGAACTTTATTATTTCATGCTATTTACTACTAATACTAATGATGTAATTATAATTTAAGTCATAATCTTAGTGTAAGTTTATTAATAAAAAATACAAAGTTACCAAGGCATGTATTGTATAAGGACCAAGGAAAACAATCAATATTCAAATAAATCTATTTGTTAATAATTGACTACGATTACGCTAGGACTAGTGTTTACGGTAGTTACGACTATCGAACGACCGCTTACACTCATCTTTAAAAATTTTTAGGCTTATTTATTTAAGTTTTAAGTCTTCGGAATTTAATTTAAATAATTTATTCAGCTGCAACTTCAATAAGCCCATAATAGCTTTTTACCCAGGAGTTCATTTTTGTTGTGTTGAGCGACGGTGACTTCAAAACGCTTTCTCCCTATTCCGGTATCTAAATAATATACACGTCATCACTATTAGTCTACTTCGCCTACGGCTAAGGAATGCTTTTTTTTTAAATTTAAATTTGCTTAGTTGTCGAGGCACTGTACGAGAGCTTGATGTGAACCACGGTCAAAGGTCACGGCTATTACTACAGTTGGACGGCTCTAGGTGAACTCAAAGGGGGGGGGGACAAGTTACGGAGTTTTCTAGTTAGGGATAATGAGGGTGGTGGGGGGAAGGCTAGAAGGCTTGAAAGGTCTTTGCTGTTTATAAAAAAGGAAGCCTCTTGCTTTGACCTACCAATACAAGACCGCGAGAAGAGACACCTTCCCTCCCATCCCCCATTGCTATACATCTACAGTGGGTTGGGGGAAGGAACATTTTTTCTTTTTAAATTGAGTCCGAGCATGCCTTGGTAAATGGCCAGTATAGCTCAACCCCACCGTGTGCGCTGCGAAATTCAATAATTCTGGTAAGTTGACGAGTGAAACATAATATGGTATTTAAATAAATTCCATCTTATTATGACTGTTTACTCCGTTTTATCAGGACTTAGTCGGTATATTAGCTTATTACCCGGAGTTAATTTTTGTTGTGTTACGGCAGAATACCAGAGCCAAGACAACACGCAAGCGAACGTGACAGCAAAATCAAAGCGTTTTCTTAATAATAATAATATTCTGGTCTATAAATATAAAAATACACGTCATCACGGTTTGTGGAGTTCGCTAGAGACCGATTATTTTTTTAAAAATGTATTCGCTTAGTTACCGAAGCATATTACCAGAAGTAACAGCGCTGAGCAAGCGGGCTGTGACGTCACCAGCAGACCCTGGTGAGGCAGAAAATTGGTCCCTTCCCTTGGTTATAAAAAAATCATAGCTAACATTTTCAAATGCTGGCGATTGGTCATGGGGATCGAGATAACCAACGTTAAGTGGCAAATTTTACCCTTTTTTGTGCTCGTGTTATGAGGTTTCGGCGACTTAAAAAAATCGAATTAAATGACGAGAAAATGCTAAGACAAAGAGAGCATTTGGCAGTTCCAATAAAAAAACGTCGACATAATGGGGTGGGCGAGTTAACCGAGCTCGAGTTAAGTGGGTTCGACTGTACTTGAATAAATTTTGTATATCCGATTTTTAGAAATAGAGACTTTTAGCAGTCTTAGCTGAAATATTTATGTATTGCAGTAACAGGAACGAAGTTTAGTGACTTATACTAGCATTATGTTATGGATAACCCAACACTTGGATTAATTGCTTAAGTATTTGCTAATTCGATGTGCACTTTTATAGAAATTCAACACAGGTTTCTTAGCATTGCCAAACATAATATTTCACATGCATATTGAAAATTTCAAAACATTTTTTCTACAGCATCAAGTTATATCAAATTCTAACTTTGGAATGTCAGAATTACAGGATGATTACGGTAGAATCTTTAAATAAATGTAAGTACTTTCTGAAGAGAAGACCAATTGGCAATATGAACTACATAAATGGCCCCATATCTAGTGAAGCCCTACTTTATAATTCTTACACATATGTCACTACAGTCCTTATTTTAAATTGGATTCTAAATCACAATTTATTTTCTTCCCAGCAAAACCAAATGATTTAGCGAATAGAAATTATTGATAGGTGTCAAATAAATGTCTTAAATTGAATCATCCCCTTTATGATAGCACATATAAAAATCAGAAAATATAAATACTGGTGAACATTTGATCCAAATGATCCACTTCTTTGTCAAAAGATTGATGCAAGTAATGCTGCAGCTCTGGGCGTGTGAAGTTTTTACGAGAATAGAAGATGTCCTGAGAAATAAAAAATTGTTTCCATCATAAGGGCAATGCAGAGCAATCTTAAAATCTACATGCATGAACTAGGTAACATTTATAAACTTACCGCAATTGTATCATAGCCGCAAACTCTCTTGACCAACTGAGCTAAGTGTTTAACAGCAATAAGCAGTGTTGTTGTTCCACACGTCTTCAGGATAAATCTGTTTTTGGTAACAAACATACTGCTTTCACTGAAAATAAAATTTTGCACATTTTAGAATATTATGTTTAAGAAAAATAAAGAAAATATCAATATAAAGGAAATAAGAAGACTGGAAATTCTTTTTTTCTTTACCACAAACACTGAACTCTACATATTTTACCTGAGTAAGTGAGCATTTGTCAGTGGGATAAAATTATGCTTTATATGGTAACATTTGATAACATTAAATTATATCACAATAAAAATTGGCTCATTTTGAATTCATAAAAAAAACTACCTGAGGACATACGAATCCATGGTATCATGTTTCATGAAACTGATTATTTCACAGCGAACAAGCTTCAACAACTTTTCCCAGTCTTTTCTGAAAAAAAGAACAGAAGTAGGGCTACTGAGAATCCAGCATAACATTTACCTATTCACATATGCAATATAATCAACTTATTAATAAAAATTAAGTTACTAGTCTAAGAGGTGATAATCTGATGTAGTCAGACGCTCTTAATTATAAAATGTTACATTCAATACTGCATTAAAATTAATTTTGTTGAAATTATATACAAGGCTCCTGCATCATATATAAAATAAATCACCAGGAACTTTCTCCAGGAGAAAATGAAAAATATCAGGACATTTTATTTTAAAAATTAAAGTCATAAGCTTTTAAAAAAAACTAATAAACTGCACTACGAGACAAGTTATCACCAAATTTTGGGTAGTACATTTCAATAATCGCAATACTTGTACTATCAAATTTCATCTCTTTCAAAGAGATTGTAAGGGGGAAAAAGCATGTCTGTTATTTCAGTTGCACTGCCCCACTAAACATTAAAATTTAAAGGCTATTAAAAAATGACCTTTTCAATTTTACCCCAAACTTAACATTTTAACTCTTTATCCATTAGGGATGATGTAATGAAATGCAAAGGCATAATGACAGATCACAGCAACAGATGTTAAGCCAATCCTGGAGTGATGGTTAAATATTTTTAATAAGCATACAGCTTTTTTTGAGAAACAGCAACACAAAAAAAAACAGATACATCGAGGTGCCTCTGCCATTCCACAAAAACAATCTACTGTAATCATACTCTAAAAAAGTATTATTTATTTTTTGTATTATTTCACCATTAATATTTTGCTTTTAAGTTTTTTAAGTTGTATTTGTATCAATATAAATTAATTTTAAATTGTTAGCACCTTTGATTTTTTAAATTTTGTACCTGGTATTTTTTTAAAATTAAATGTCAGTCATTGCTAAAGGTCAAAATAAATTAAATACTACATGTAATTACTATAATTTTTTTTTCTTTTCAGGAGCTGTTTATCTTTTTCCACAAATAAGATAAGTATTATTTCTTCTTTGCATTGATTCACAATTAACATGAATGACTTTATGCTTCTAGTTTAAGTTGAAACAATGAACTATTGTTTTATCTCGTTAGCACGTTTGATTTAAACAAATAATGCCAACACATATTTTTTCTTTTCTTTTAGGTTTTCTTTCAAGTTCCCTTTTAAATGAATGATATAAGCATCATAGTACACATGTAATTACATTTGTGATGCTATTTCTTTCACTGAGAAATTAAGACATTTTTTTAAAAATTTTACATTTAAAAAAAAAGTTTTGTGTACCCTTGTGGTAAATAAAACTGTACAAAATAAAATTTTGTTAAGCTATTTGGAATCTTTGTTGCTATTTGTGTTGTTGAATGCATTAAGAATGTCTTCTGAAAATTTGGTGCAATTATCTATAAAAATAAAAAAGTTATGAGTGAAAGAGTACAAAATTTCAACATTTCGGTCACAACTTTTCAACGTTAATTATATAGGTTATATAAGGGGAAAAAATTTGACTAAAAAAATCATAACTCAACTTCTATAACAGTTTAAAATGGTATATCATACAAGCATATTTGATAATATTTGAATTTTGTGTCAAAGTACCTACTAGGTACTTCAATACTCGTTCGCGCATCGACCTAAGCATGCCATAAATTCACTCAAAAAATGTCATGGCGTTTTTATTAAACTTTTGCGGTGATATCATTGTTTTTGCATTCTACATCATATTTTTCAAAATAGCGTGCTCCTCGTCTTCAGTGACCTTTACCGCAGAATTACATCGTATTTTGATACCGCTTTAGCAGTGAGTTCGATCGCCGCATCGGCACACTTTAATCCTATTGAAAAAGGTACATATCTAATAAACTTTAAAATAAACTTTATCTTAAAAGATACGAAATAGTGGTTTGGCGTCAGAATACTTATTTCATATTTGAACCTGAATAGCTTTACTTCATTAAAATTGGTTTTAGCCCTTAAAAGTTATGCCTTCCCCAATTTTAGGACTTGAAGGTGGAAATAAAAACTGTATCACTGAGTCATCCCCCTTTCAAAATAAAAGCGGGGTTGTGGGAAATATCCTTTTTTATAAGTTTTTCCTAAATATGATGTGATGCATCAATATCAATATACTGTTATACATATCTCTGTCACGTCTGTCTGTCTGTCCGTGACGCTATGCGAGGTAACTCCCAATTAAAAAATGAAAATATAGAAGTAAAAATGTTGCTTTCGAGATTAACAAAATGCGTTTCTCTCCATAAAATATTGTGACGTGACGTCATTATTTGAGCTTTTATTAATGTGTGAAAGGAACGAAGTAAAAAGAGCCATGTTTTATTTTATGTGATAAATATTATTATTTTTTTGTATTAAATGTCTGTTTTTGTGTGCGTCCATGTCAATATTACGTACGTAATTACACATTTAATTTTCTATATCAATATACAACTTTCGTTTTTCTGTTTATGAAATGTACTATTGGTTGTCGTTTGGTTATCAAGTTTCGATGCGTTTTGAACTACAAAGCCATTATTAATTACTGCAATTGAAATTTGTCAACTTATGCTTCAGTTTAGCGTTTGTTTTTCTTTTATACACTTTGACATTGCATATTTGTATGTTTAAAAAAATAACCTATTTAAAAATCAGACTCCTCCCCACAATAGTTTTTGTTTGTTATTTACATGTAATATTTTAATGCGTCTTAGACTAATTTGGAATAAAAAAAATCTTTGCTTTTAATATAGAACTGGAAGGAGTGCTGACTTGACAATTGATATTTACACATACTTCCAAAATAGTAAATTTTCATAATCAGTCGACACTGTGTCTTCAAATTTATCGTCATTTGTAATTAATTTGTCCATTCAAATCAATTTAATTGCCCATTCAAATCAATTTATTTGCTTGATCATCAGTCAATAGATCGAAAAATAAATAGATTAGTACTAGGATTAGTACTCAATGAAGCCATTTCGATCAGCTGTTTTTTGTTTAAAAAATTTTTTAACTAAAAAAAACAAGCACAAAATACACTAAACATGGTCTAATCCTTTCGAAATTGCACACAACGGAAGTTGAAACTCTTCTGAATAGAAGTTTTATAAGCCATTAATAAAATAGTTGAATGGAAAATTCTGATCACTAATAAAATGAAACAAACCATCGGTGACGCAGAGAGGGGCTAAACGTACACGACTGAAATCTCGGTGGCGCACACTGCGGCGAAACGTATTAAATGGTTCAAGTGAGTTTACAAAGAAATACAGGTCCAATTAACATGGGACCCTAATACTATTAGTTTTCTCGTATAAAACCTTATAGTATTAGGTGATAGTGATAGTATTTAGGTTACTTTAATTACTTATTTATATTATGTGGTATACTATTAAAATTAATTAAATAAGAGCAAAATTAAAAGTTGCGTATAATGCTTTGTCCAAATTGATACAATGTAATTACCTTAGCCTTAGAATGAATAATAATAATGGTGATGTAATCCTTTTATTTAAAATGTAATGTTTGTTGTTAACACTTTTTGTTAAATCTCACACACCATCTTCTTTTCACAAAGATGTGGACATACACATTTGACAAACAATAAAGTAATCAAAAGAAATAAAGTCAATAATTAAAATTAAATTACCAAGTAAAATAGGCATACGAATAGTTACAAGAGATAAAAATAATATTCCACTGCAGAACTCGGAATATCTTCAATTGCCAAATTCAAATATATGTTGAAGACAATGACAAAGGTTATGAATGACATATTGAGAAATTTGCATACAATAATACAAGTTATTTACTCAGACTCAGAAATTGACAGGCAAAATATTCTTATTATCATTAAATGATTAAATGAGGTACTTAAATCTTCAAATACTTATTGACTTTAATTTTAATGTGAACCTACAGTAATCAGGCATCGAGGGTGTGGGGTATTTTCAAAAATAATTAATTGTGACTTGCATTCAGTTTTATTTTAAAGTCAAATACTTCCCATTCAAACACTTAAATATAGTACATTGTAATTGATTTAAATTTACCATAATAACCATACAATTAATTAAAATACATTAGGCATGCAATTGTTTGTTCTGATTTGTATTTGTATATTTTTTTTAAAATTTATTTTTTTTAAACAAGTTCAACAAGCTTTTAAATATATTTGTCATACAAAATTCAAAATCTTGATATACTTTAAACATTTCTTGTTCATTGTTTTGTATATATTATAATTACATATAGGCCTATTGGATTGTGAATGTCTCCTGAAAATTTGATACCCATATCTCTAAAAGAAAAGAGTACAGAATTTTGAAATCTAGGTACCAAGTTTTGGAATAAATTATATATTATATAGGCATATAAAGGGGGGGGGGAATCGACAAAAAAATCATAACTCCACTTCCATAAAAGATATATTAATATTGGCATTGGATATGAAACTACCTTTTCATTTAGGCCTAGTGAATAAGTTATCCCTCTACTCTACCAAAACTCTCAAATTTGACATGACAAATCAAATATGCATCCTGCACTGCCACACACCTCACATAAAAATTCCTTATCATTAATCAATGTCATTATCAGTTATCAGGTAAGCCTTTAACTCACACTCACTGTAAGCTGATTGAAATTTAAGAAACTAAAATTAATATTCATTTTCAATGACAATACTTTATAATAAACCAGCAAACCCCAAAATTTTCAGTGTCAGCATAACTGTACAGATTAGTATATATCACACAGCTCGTGTATTTAAAACAAGACCAAATCTTCAGACCGGTCTCGTGATCAATCCACGTTTTTACTACACGTGAGGTAATAGAAAGCAGAAAAAAGTAACCCATTTTACATTTTTAGCACATGAACCAGAATTCCGCTTTAAAACAAAATGCATGCCGCTCACGCCGAAATAAGCCAATTTACATACCTTTCGATTATCCTTAAATCACAAGAATCATCATTTACAGATGATGTAAACCAAACTTCCAAAAGTTTCTCGGTTCCTTCGAAGAAGTGTTGACCAGCCGCAGCAGCCATTTCGATGTCTGAGACTGAACTGAGTCGTGCAGGGATCAGAAAAGTAAAACTACTCCTGCACAAGCGCCTTCAATTGCCAGATTTAGTCGCCGTCTTGCCAAATATAATATTTTGTCGACTTTTCTACAATTATAAAGAGTAGGGAGAAAGCAGTTAATATATTTTAAACTATTATCTTTATCTTACTTTTCACTACTAAAACTAAACAATAATAATCAATTAATAAAGTATTAATTATGTCACAATCAAAAAGTCAACCTGGCATAGTGAATTTTTTGTTTTATTCTGACATATTTTTTTTATTTTAAATAAAGTAAAGCGTTAATATAATTTTTGTAAAGGAAAACCTGTTTTCTTTAGATTTAACTGTGGGCATACAAGCTTACGACCAATTTATCTGACTCAACGGAAAGAAGCTGTACTCAATTTTTAACGCATTGAGTATGATTGAGATGATGTATTCTTTTAACATACATATTAAATGTAAAAGTAGTAATAGTAATAAACTGGTAAAATTGGTTGGAAATATAAATTATAGGCTTATGTATCTGGCATTCTTAAACTATATTAGGTTATAAGCATTGCCATTTGTCTTTTGTTCTTCAAAAGTATTAATGGTTTTATATAAAAGGGGTTGGGGTTAGGGCAAAATGTTAGATTGTAACTGTGGTCTACACTTTAAGCTAACCACCAAACGACTCTTAATGTATACGCTATTCTATTTGCGTGCCTCTAGTAGTATAGTCTTAAAATAGCACGTTAATTTATCCTTAAAATTCAACAAGGGGCCGTCCATAAATGACGTCACGCACCTAGGGGGGGGAGGGGGTCACACATTTGTGACGATGCGTGATGAGGGGGAGGGAGGGGGTTGAAGAAATGTGACGTCACATCAAAAGGGTAACTTTAAATAAAACTTCCACTGAAATATTTGGTCACTTACAATTTATTTAATGACTTTTTGTTTCTTTTTTTTTATTTTAAATCAGTGCTTCTCAATGTGCCGGTCGGTAGGCCATCAGACGCTGGTTGGCGTAAGCTATCAAGATACGAAAATTAAATCTATTTATAATCCTTAAGTTTTAGAATCCACAAGATACCGTATGAAATTGTTACACTGCGTCGTTTGATGTTGACATCAAAGCATTTGTGATGTAACCGCAGCTCCGTTTGGTTCTCTCATGGCTGGAGTCTAACTTTTTTGCCAGTTACCCCAAAATATACAAGTTTATGTATGCGTTACCCCCCCAACCCCCAGACTCTAGGTCCTGCTCACATGACTCGGGGATTGGGGGAGCGTCGTTAGCCCCCCCCCCAAAAAATGCTACTGGTGAGTTTTACAAGCATGACAAGTGTCTAAAAATGATCTGAATAGGATTATGTGTAGATATTTTAAGTCAAAACGACACGGAATTCGGAATATCCTTTTTCTTTAAAAGGGGAAGGGGGGAGGGAATCTATTTGATAAAATTAAAAACGTTTTAAGTTTGATATAATGGTTCGATTGGTTTTTGGTCCAACGACCCTGGCCATTCTAGTCTTCTAGATCAGTGCTTCTCAGAGTGGTGGTCCGCGGACCAGTGCCGGTCCGAGGGCCATCCGCTGCCGGTCCGCAGATGTTCTCAAAAAAGGACAGAAAAAATTATCAGTGCAGGGAAAATAGTGCACCGGTCCCTGGTGCAATGGAAAAAATTCCTGCAGGTCCACCATACTAAAATGTTTGAGAAGCACTGTTCTAGATATAATGGTAAATGAGCCCATTTAAAATTAGTCAAGTATTCATTAACTTTATTGAATGCATCAAATTCTTGACATCGCAATTCGAGGGGAGCACAAAACAACTTTTCTTCTTAGCTCAGTTTTTAAGGCATTAATTTTAAATATCACAGAAAGGATACTTGATACAGCAAGTCATGTGGATTAAGATTATTGTCACTCGTGTCAATATAAATGAAAGTAGGGTAGATTTAGGTGTCTTCGTATAGTACGTAGGTTAGAAATCTACATAGTTGTCAAATTTTAAAAAAATGCATTTTCTGGAAGGAACCGGTTCAATAATGGGCATATGTTCCAAGCGTACACGTACACATGACGTATTTTAATATATCTAGTGGATTGTAGTGGATGTTATATGTCCCAAATGAGTCTGCATTACCCCCAAGAATTCTCTTTTCGACCCCAGATGAGGTATTTACGTCTGTTCGCCGACCTCTTTCTTACGGGATGCCCGTCAGTCAATTGAGGGATTTTTAAAAAATACATTTTAAAAATGTTATTTTTAAATATTTTTTTTCTAAACAAAGACGTTAACCGTGATGATTAATAGTCAATGTTTAATTTGTATGCATTAAAATAAAATATAATCTAAGGATGTTAACACAGTTCGTTTTCTGAAGGCCGGTTAAACGTTTTTTAAAAATGCTTCACACGGGTTACGATATTACAATGTAGATCTTCACTAAATAAATAATAAATACTTAAATGACAATAAACGTGATTTGAAACATACTTATTTACAAATAGAAAATAAAGTTGTTGTTTTTTTTTGGGGGGGGAGGGTCAAAGATTTGTGACGTATTTTTAGAGAGGGGGGGGGTCTAAGTTTTTGTGACGACGCGTGACGAGGGGGGGGGAGGGGGTCAAAATCGGCAAAAATCGCGTGACATCATTTATGGACGGCCCCCAATTAAAACTCCATTAAAATAAATATCATTTAATATAAATGATTCAATATTTTAAAAAAGTATCGTAATATCATTTAATATAAATGATTCAATATTTTACAAAATTATCGTACCTATTTTAACTTTGTTAAACGTTAAAATTTTAAAGAAATTGTATGAATAAATTAAATGCACAATGGTAATGACTAATATTGTTTGTAAAATTTTCAGAAAGATGGAAATTTAACATTAATTTTTTTAACGACCATTGAATTATGAAGGGCTATAGGGTCTAAAAGATGGGGTAATAGAAAGGTTGGTCACGAAAGTTGAAAAAAAAATCTTTTTGGAAAAAAATAATATAAAATAATAATACGCTCTTGAAAAACCAGAGGCGTAGCGAAGGGGGAGTATATGTCTCCAGGCACCGAGGTATAGGGGCGGCAACATGAGGCTTACGGCGCTAATTATAATAAGTGAATAAATGTTGTAATAAATATAAGGTGGCTCCAATTTGACAGTTCGTCCCTGGGTGCAAAATATCCCAGAAACGACTCTATAGAAAAACTTTATTCGTTTCAGTTTTTATTTCAATTTTCCATTAAAAATACATTGTACTAGTATTGCATCTATTTTTTATTTCTTTAAAAAAGTATCAACGGTTGGCGGAAATCTGCCTTCTGAATCTTAAAACCCTGCTTTATATGTATGTTAAAGAAAGATGGCTAAAATTAAGTTTACATTCTAAACTACTCATTTTAGCACTGGAATGAAAAAAGAATGGTTTGTGTGTGTTGTTGTTGTTGTTGTTTTGTGTTTGTTTGTTTTAAACCGATGAAAACATTTGCAAAAAACGTTTTGCTTCTATATTTTATTAAAACTTAAAATTGATCGCTTTTCTGTGACTCTTTTAATCTTTATCAACTGAAACATTGATTGGTTATTTTTGTTATTGTAGGCTATATGCCACAGCTTTTTAAATTAAAAAATAAACGATTTAAACAAATATGTTTTAGTCCTTGAAAATGGTTCAATGATAGCCCATACAGCTTGATGTCTAAAAATTTCGTGTTAATTGTATAACATATACAGCTTGATGTCTAAAAGTCTCGGGTTAAGTGCATGTATAACATATACATGATGTCTAAATGTCTCGTGTAAAGAGTAAAACCCATACAGCTCGATGTCTAAAAGACTGGGGTTAAATGTATAACCTATGTATGATGTCTAAAAGTCTCGTGTAAAGAGTATAGCTTATAGTCCTATTCAACTTGATGTCTAAACTTCTCTTGGTCAGCTTTTTATGTATCCACAGAACTGTCTCCATTTAAGCCAGCCCCTTAGGTACATCCAGTGCTTTTTTTTTCTACCAGGACGCATGTGTTACGGCTACGGCGTTCCGGCACCTTTTTTTCCCCACATAATTTTTTGATACTGCCTTTCAGGTTGTGTTGAATATGCGTTCCGGTAACTATTTTTATAGAAAAAAGCACTGGGTACGTCTCCGCACAACTCATAGTCAGCCACGACTCTATTTATGTCTCCACACAACTGCTACTGCTTGTTGGCCACGCCTCTGCCATAAACTTCTTGCTAGCTACCGCCTCCAATTATGTCTCCAGACTCCAGACTACTACTTGTTAGCAATGCCTCTGGTTATATCTCCACACCAGAGGCGTCCCTAGGGTTTGTGTCACCCAGTGCGTTTGGTCATGGTGTCACCCCCTCACAACTTACCCCCAAAGACCTCCCCCGAATCTGCCAGCGCGAAATAACCGGAACATACACAATTTTACACATTGGTGTCACCCCTTGTAATGGTGTCATCCGGTGCGGTCCGCAGTCCCCGAACCCCCCTAGTGACACCACTGCTCCACACAATGCCTTGTTAGCCACAACTCATTGCTCTCTTGTCATGCCTCCAAACCACGCCACCTTGTCAGAGGTCGTATGCCTTTGTTCATATCCACACACTTTCCATAGCCAGGGAATTCTCTTGTCTGTTGTGTGAATGGACTACTTACTTGGAGTAGTTGTTCGCTAATAGAACTACGATGAATTTGATATAATGATAAATTTTCTTAGAATATAAAATTCTGATCAACCTTATGGAGCTGTTGGCAGATGATGGTCTTAATTATTGAGGAGTTCACGAACGATCTTCAACATATTCTTAGATAATTTAGACTTTATTACCGTGTGCGAGATGAAGCATATTTTTTAAAAAAATAATGTATTAGTCGTTAAGCCAAGGTTCCCCGTAAAGTTTTTGTCGCGAGCAAAGTAATAAATTCTGGATTAAACTATATACAATAATCAATCGCGTTGCAGTAACATGCTGTCCCGCACCAGTGACGAGAGTAGTGGAGATAGACTTAATTAAGCTTTATTAAAAACTAGGGGCAAGTACCCGGCTTTCCCGGGTTTAACAACAACAGCAACAAAAACAAAAACAACAAAAACAACAACAAAACAACAAAAACAAAACAACAACAAAAACAACAACAAAACAAAACAAAAACAACACAACAACAAAACAACAACAGCAACAACAACAAAGACATGAAGGACATTGTCGTCGCAGGGCAAGGGATGTGGACAACAACAACAACATCAAAAACAACACAAAAACAACAACAGGAACAACAACAACAAAAACAGCAACAACAACAAAGCAACAACAACAAAACAACAACTACTACAACAAAATCTTATATATATGGAACGAAACCTGTTTAAGAACTTTCCCCATTTAATTTTGTGTATGTGTACCAAATTTCACATTATTTGGTTGTCTGGATCTTGAGTTATTAGGGAACAGACTAACACACAACAAATGCGTCTTATATGTATAACATTTGGGCCCCCGGCCTCCCAGTTAGTGATATTTTTTTTTCGACTGCTACCATCGCGGGAGGGTACTCAACAAATTTCCAAAGTTCATGTTTCTACCTACAAAGAAAGATGATGAATTAATGTTGATTCAGTTTTATATAGCCCATAGTTGAAAAAAAAACGGTTTGGGCCCCCGGCTACCCATGAGTGAAAAATGTTTAATTATTTTTCGCCAATTATCGTCATAAGAGTGCATTCAGCAAGTTCCCATAGTTTCATGGTTCTATCTTCACGGGAAATTGAAGAATTAGTGTCTAGTCAGTTTTAAATATATGAAAAAAAACTACGATAGGGCCCCTGGCCCCCAGTAAGTGATAATTTATATAATTTTTTTACCTGTTACCATCGCCAAATGATACTTAACAATTAACGAAAGTTGTATGCTTCTAACTACACGGGAAATATGATAATTTTTTCTTTTTATTTTTTATAGAGCTCATATAAGGAAAAACTACATTTTTGGCCCCCGGCACCCAGTATCTTATATATATGGAACGAAACCTGTTTAATAACCTTTCCGGTATAATTTTGTGTACGTGTACCAAATTTCACGTTATTTGGTTGTCTGGATCTTGAGTTAATAGGGAACAGACAGACAGACAGACAGACAGACAACAAATGCGTCTTATATATATAGAGATATAAGAGATGCATGCTATAAAAACCAGTTTCAAAATGATTATACAGTGGTACCTTAGATACGTATGCTTCAAGATACGAAAGATCCAAGATACGAAAGGCCACTGGAAGAAATATTTGTTCCAACATACGAAAAATCCAAGATACGAAAGGCCACTGAAAGAAGTGTTGTTCCCAGATATGAAGAAATTCTAAGATACGAAAGGCCACTGAAGGAAGTGTTGTTCCCAGATATGAAAAGGATCTAAGATACGAAAAAACGCACAGCTGACAACACTGAAAATAACGTGACGTCATTCAACGTGCCACCAACAGTTCTGCTCTCCTATTAGTTAATATTAACATTATTGTCGTATGTTTGAGCGTGTTATACATGCTTTATTTACTGTGTAGTTTGTTTTAAAGTTGGTGTCCTAAATTCGTGAATATTGTCGTGAAATCTTTGTAAAAGCGTAATTTTATGGCCATGGCTTCAAAGAAATTAATAATTAATCGCCTCACTCGAAAGGTAAAAGTTCACATTTGTATAAATATTATTTTTCATTAATTTTATTCTGTTTTCATTGTTTCATTATTATTTATTTATTTGTATCATAAGGTGTACTTTTCAGGATTGAAGAATCATACTTTATTTTTCTATAGTTTACCATGATATTTTCCATTTTTTAGTTTTGCTTCTGTGTGGCTTGGAACGGATTAGGTATTTTACATGTAAATCTTTGTTCGAGATACGAAAGATCCAAGATACGAACGCCACCCGCAACTGATTAATTTCGTATCTCAAGGTACCGCTGTAGTTTTCAAAGCTGGTTAACTTCCCACCATGAGAGTTGGGGAGGGCTTTAACGGAAGAACAAGGACCGGCCAACCCCCGATGATCTACTTTCTTTCTAAGAAGGAGAGAAGGATTTATTATTTTTTTATTATTTTATTTTATTTACGGAAAGATGATGTTTAAAATATTGTCCAGCCAAAGCTACCATACAAAAACTCCATCTTTTTTAATTAAAAAAAAACAAACTTTTATCAATACTGTTTATGATTGATATTGTGATTTTCCAAGCATACAAGGGCCGACTTCAATCTACCGATTCGGAGTCTCATTTCAGTGCTGTTAACTCAAGGTGCCAAATTTTCCCAGACAGGAGTAAAAAAAAATCATTCACACATTACACTAAAAATTCCCACATTCATTAAATCCTGTTGACGAAGCCAACAAGCGCGTGCGTTCAGTTTGTTACTGGGGGAAATAAAAATTAAACAACAATCTCTAAATGAAAACATCATTACGGTCATTACACCACTATCTATATTGTATATTACAAAGAGTAAAAATGTCTGTAATTGCTAAAAATAAACAAATATGACGTCACAAAGCCTCCCCCCCCCACCCTAAAAAAGTATTTCTTATTTGAAAATGAGCATGTTTCAAATCATTTTATTTTATTGTCATTCAAGTGTGAATTAAATTTAAAAAATTTGTCAATCTCAAATATTCCCCTATTTAAGGCCAAATCCTCATAAATTCCCAAATTCCCATTTCTATAAATTTGGCTAAAAAATTCCCACGATTTGGGAAATTTCCCAGGAGTTAACAGCACTGTCTCATTTGGCCCGCGTTCCATTATTACGCTATACGGTGACTAGATTAGCCCCACTGCACGTTCACCTGTACATGTACATGACATCGATCTCATCGTCCGCTGTCATAACGACCGTGTTCACCAAAACAGGTCGCTGAGATTGACTTGAGTGGGGTCACGCCCATGATGTTGTATGCCAGTGTACTCGACGCGTCATGGGTGCCGCTCTTGTTGTATGACATAATTCATTGTCCCTTGTCCGGTCCGGTCTGAATGACCCGTTGTTTCTGCTGCTACGAGTTCACAAACAGATATGTTCAGTCCGCAGGTTTACAATCCATCATAACACCGACAGAGTGCAGTTGTAAACAAATTATTTTGTAAAAAAACAACAACAAAAAAACAACAACATGCAATAGTAATTATTAGAAAAAAAAATAACGCACACATCTGGCATGCTGTATATATGTAACATTTTCTGTGAGAAATTATTCAATGTCCTCATAATATTTCAGACATGTCTGTGCATCTTAGTTATGAGGAAAATTATCATGTCTTAATGATAGTTGATTTTAAAACAAATAGGCTAACAGCGTATTGCAGCTGGGTGTCATCGAGATTGGAAATAAGGTGGAGCGATGTGAATGGAGTAAGAATAATAACCCTTTTCTGACTATGACGGCCTGTGGGGTAAGTGAAGTAGCGTTCATAAGTTTCATTGAGTCACCACTAACGAGCAAGGGATTGTGTGGCTAGCACAATGCCCCGGGGGTCATGCAAGTATCGTTGCTCAAACCCGTGACTCTCTCTAGGCTCGGTTCGGCATGCAGTCCAGCGCGCTACCGCTTAGACCACCGCGGAATAAGGGATGAGATTAAATCTCATCAATAGACCTTTCTGGGGTTTCCAAGAATATTTTATCAGAGACTTTAAAGAGAATGTTTGCATTACGAAATTACAAGGATTCCCCCTAACCTTTCTATCCACACTAGACCTCCCGCCCAAATACCTTTCTTAAAATAAAAAAAAAGTTTTTCGTGGTGTCATTGCGTGAACTTTTCATCTACAAACTCACCAAGTTATTCTCGTAAGACGAGTTTATTCTCTCAAAGCTCCGACTAGAAGCTTGGTAATATAAACCTGCTCCTACTGCTGGGCCATTATGATCTTGTCACTTTATGTTAGTGCAGGTTTCTCCTGCCGGGGAGGCTTTTATTTTGAGCTTGTGGCACTTTCATCAAATAAACTTAGCAGTCATACCATAACACGTTCTAGTTAAGTTAAACATTAGAATAAGAACACTGTGTAGTATCTGCTCAAATTTATGTCACTCTAAAAGTATGCCCTTTACTTTTACCATTATTAAGTTTAGAGAAAAAAAAGTTAGTACCAGTGATCGACCGCCACTCCCCCCCCCCTTTTTTTTTAAAGTATAAAAGCAATCCTAAGTTGGTGTCATTTGTTTGCAGCGTAATAAATTTAATTTTTTTTATAAATGCCAGATAAAGTACTTTTATGGGGAATTTATAAAAAATAATTTAAATGCTACATTAATGGATAGATCCGTTAGAAGTTTGCTTTGATCAGAAAACATCGTATATAAAAATGAATTTCACGTCTCTTTAATTCAATCAGTATTTTGTCTTCTTGTTGTCCAGTTTACCATTTATTCATCTTTATGTCACATATTCGAATCTTAATAAATCATTTTTTAGCCATGATTTTACTTTAACATTAGACTCTACTTAGTTTAACCCTTGCTTCATCATTGTATACGTTCACAAAGTCTCACGTACAATCTACACCACCATCTGTCATTATCCCAAGTTGTCATTAACATTCTACATCACGCCATTAATCAATGTGATGACAGCTGACGTAATAATGATTGTTTCACCAAGATGTCGAAACTTATTCGACAATCATAAACCAATATTTTAATCGATACTCAAAGCAAAATATCAGGAGCGTTTACGGTTCATGGAATGCTGATACGATCTATATCTGCCGCACCTTCTATACAGAAGATAGACTAGTAATATATATGAATGGTCGTGCTTTATTCTTTATATCCAGAAATGGAATTCGACATTTAACTATATTCATCATATATAATATATTTACGCTCAATTATGTATACCTAACGCTAAGGGACATCACTCTGCTTTTTTTAAAACATAGACTCAAACAGTGCTAACTGACTCAAAGACTGGTGCAGTAATTTGGTGCGCTGCTTTCTAAAATTAGTGTATGATAAATACGAAACATTCCTGAAATGTACACAAAGTATTTATATAACATTTTTTACAGTGCTAATCACCACACGATTTTTTTTACTGCACGTCCCGCATGTCCTGTCCGTGACGTTACTAAAACAAAGGCGAAATTCTTGGGTACCCCACCCAAAAAAAAAGTGGCCTACAGCGCCTATTATAAAATACTTTGTGTACATTTAAGAAAGTTTAATATTACGTATTTATCATACAAGGACAAGTTAGTTGGGCTTTTGAAAAAGGTGGGCGCCGTAGGTGCCCTTAAAAAAGGGGGGGCGCCGCAGCACAAACTAGTATATATATATATATATATATATATATAATATATATGAAAAATAAAATTTACAGAGCTGTGCTGCTTTTTTTTAAAGCAATTAAAATAAAATCAATATAGTTATTTTAGGAAACCTGCTATTGGGGTTTTATCGACGCTAATGGGGATTTATAAAGCATAGATATTGTTTTTATTTTAGACCACCTGGGGTTAGGGTTTCATAAGCCATCTGATAATGGTGTTTTATAGGCAATAAGGTATTGCTTTTTTAAAGATCATTTGATATTGATGTTTTAGGCCATAAGGTATGTTTTTTTAAGGATCATCTGATATTGTTGTTTTTTAGACCCTGTGATATTGTGTATTTCATGAACATTTTAAAGAGTAATGTGAACGTCGCGTCAATATTTTTTTAAATTTTTTTTTAATTTCAAATTATTTTTAAAAAAATTATTATTATTATTATTTTTTGGCTGAACTTTATGCTTCCTGAATTACATACATAAACAGGTTTATCGAAGGACATCCCACCTTAATATCAATGCCCTTACCCCCCTTCTCAGAAACGTTATTCCCCCCCCCCACCCCCCACTGTCGGTTCTTATCCTTTTCAATTCGTTTGCTTTATTCAACTGGTTTGCCGGGTCGTGCAGCTGGACTTGTTAGGGGCAGATTGTGAATCATTCGAAAGTTATTTTTGGAGAGCCATCCATTCACTGACGTTTATTTCTTTTTAACCACGTTTCTTATTACCACGTTTTTATTAACTCGCTTTCGTTCCTGTGGCATTGTTTGTTGGTTTGTCTGTCCACAATTTTTCAAATCTGCCAACGTAAAATTAAACCACTTCTGATGGTCCTAGAGATCTCAAAATTTTACCACAGATGGATCTTGGTTGAAAAGACATTGGATCAAAATTTCAGATCGATTGAATGTACCGTAATTAAATTAATGCACTTCTTAGTTTATCTTCATAGGCTATAAACATCTGTACCCGCCTGCCGTAGTTTAATTTCACGTGACGAGTTCGCCCCGTGACCTCATCGCTTTGTTATTAAACGTTGGGCGGGCGCTGATGAGGTGTTTGGTAAAATAGAGGTAAAAAAATATTATTAAAAAAAAACACGTTTTAATTAGTGGAGTAAAAAGAATGAAATAAATAAATATAAAAAATGATTTTTAAAAACCACGTTTTTATAAGTGGACTAAAAAGAAGAAAATAATTTGAAACTTTTAAGTTCAAGTAGATACACTTCGATTTAATATGACTAAAACGCGGGGCGGGTGTTTGGTATAAAAGTTAAAGATTTATAATTTAGAAGGTAAAAGAGAGATCTATAAGTGAGAGAATGAGTGAACCGCATATGTTAAACCTCATAAGCGCCCGCCCACGTTTTTAGTCATATTAAATTGAAGTACTTCAACTTATAAGTTTTAAATTATTTTCTTCCTATTAGTCCACTTATAATTTATAAAACGTGGTTTTTAAAAATCATTTTTTTACCTTTATTTATATTATATTTTTTATTATATGGCAGTATATGGAAGAAATGGAGATCTTTGTTTTCTTCATATCTGAATGTAGGAGAACAAACAAAGCAAAACTTTTTATTTATTGTTTTACTTTAAGAAGAACAACTAATAATAACAGAAGGTAAACGTAACATTACTGAAAGATAATAGTACTGAGACATAATAGTATTGAGACGCTTAGCACAGGATAAAAGACACCATTTTGTTCACCTTTGCCAATTTCAAGCTAAATACATTTTATTATTATAAAGGGTCTTGTTAGTTTTTTTTAAATCAGCTGTAGTAGGTGTAGCTATTTGGTCCTAGTTAAACTTTTAAAATGAGATTTCATTCATTTCATTCACGTGCATTGAATAAGGTGAAGTAACGGGCGTAATCTCATGAAACGGACCGATATCCACAAATAAAATCAGAAACGCGTTAAGGCTACAATGCCAGAAATTATTTGGTCGCTCTGTGAGGGTATACGGTAATAGGGAAGTGAGACCCCTTGATTAGACACGGGTATATGATATTTTAGGCACGGCTGAACGTCACTGAACCGAAACCGCCTTGAAAACGTCTGAATGAATTAAGTTATACCGACCATATACGCTATATTCCCAATGTTACATTTTCATTTGAAATATATATTTTAAAAAACAAAAGTGATAAATAGGCCTTCTAATTATTTCTACCCTCAAGTCAATGCTCCTAAATGGAAAATAACGGTGACCTCGTTCTGGGTAAGACCCTAGGACTAATACGGGGCCTAGTGCGCTGCACTTATGATGTGCTGATGATTAGTGAACAATCGTGATAGAAATTCCAGCTGTCATATTATGTCACAAGAACTCAAATAACCTAATTAATATTTTTAAAAAACTTTTTAAAAACTAAAAAACGTGCAGAAAACACGCGTGTCACTAATGATGAACACGTGCCATGCGTAGGTACAATTCCGCCAGTAGAGTAGGTACAATGCCGCGAGTAGAGTAGGTACAATGCCGCCAGTAGAGTAGGTACAATGCCGCCAGTAGAGTAGGTACAATGCCGGCAGTGGAGTAGATACAATGCCGCGAGTAGAGTAGGTACAATGCCGCCAGTAGAGTAGGTACAATGCCGCCAGTAGAGTAGGTACAATGCCGCCAGTAGAGTAGGTACAATGCCGCCAGTAGAGTAGGTACAATGCCGCCAGTAGAGTAGGTACAATGCCGCCAGTAGAGTAGGTACAATGCCGCCAGTAGAGTAGGTACAATGCCGCCAGTAGAGTAGGTACAATGCCGCGAGTAGAGTAGGTACAATGCCGCCAGTAGAGTAGGTACAATGCCGGCAGTAGAGTAGGTACAATGCCGGCAGTAGAGTAGGTACAATGCCGGCAGTGGAGTAGATACGATGCCGCGAGTAGAGTAGGTACAATGCCGCCAGTAGAGTAGGTACAATGCCGCCAGTAGAGTAGGTACAATGCCGCGAGTAGAGTAGGTACAATGCCGCAAGTATGTACATGTACTTTGCCGCGCCGCTAGAAGTCACTGCCTTCTTTAGTAGGTACTGTGCCACAAGTTTGGTGTTCGTGCTAACCAGCCAAAAGTTGGCATTTGTGCTATAGTGCTATAAGTTAGCACTCGTGGTTCAGTGCCACTAGTAGGTACTCGTGAAACATTTCTGCTAGTAGGTACTGGTTCTTAAGTACCACACGTTGAAAATGGAGGTACAACAGAAATATACCCAGAAATCTAGATTGGAATTAGATAGAATTATGTATCCTGTTGTGAATGAGAACAAAAATTTGTATCGCATAAAGTCGTTTCTTTTGTGGTTGTAGTTTTTATTAATTTAAAAAAACACATTTTAATCTAACCCAGTTTATGGACAACGATAAACCAAATTAAATTACTTTAAAAAATTATTTTTTTAAAAGTCACAGGTACCGTTGAATAACGTGGCCAGTTTTAGGGCTACTGACCTAAATATCTGATACCTAATTTAAACTAGAATTTCTAAAGAGGATGCGGTGGGTAATTCAGTGGTGGATTAAGCTTGCATGGGGCTCCTGGCTGCAATACCACCTGGGGCCCGGTCCAGCCACTTTATTATACAATATGATAAGTTTGGGGGCCCTTAATTTAGCCTTAAATCATTGGGGGCCCCTGGCTTTAGCCCAACCAGCCAACTTAATCCACCCGTGGGGTAAACCATATTAATTCTAGAAAAATTTGTCAGTTCGAGACAGATCCATAGGAATAACCCAGACGGTCAACATAGATCACTGAGACACTGGCTAGTTAAGGGGTCAACTCAAACATAATCGATGAAGATAACTTTTGCATAGGTCATGGCAGTTATGGCTTAAAAGGTTATACCATAACTCGTGTTTGGATTTAACAATGTTCAACTTTCATCCACGATCTCAATAACAACACACACACACACATGCTATCACACAATGCGTGCTCAAAAACAGAGACCTATTTAAAAACACTCTAGTGCTGTCCTCCCCCAGGCACCGCCGATGCCAACAGCTGTTGGGTCCAAGGCAGTGGAGATGGTTCATGCGCAGTATCGGCGTATCGCTCCACTGTGTTAATAATATGATTAATTCTGCGTAGTTTTGTGTGTTTTCTTTTTAATCTCTTAATGTTTTGTTTTTGTCCCGAACCCTCCTCATGGATCCATGAATATTTATGAGGAAAAATAAACATAAAGGCTTATTCAGGTTTTCCAGGTGTAAAATGGCATACAAGAAGAGTTAAGTGCATTTTAATAATCTTATCATTCTCTGCATTGGCTACAGGTAAAAAAAAATTTAAAAAAAAATTTAAAAAAATTTAAAAAAATATATTTATATTATATATATATATATATATATATATATATATATATATAATATCAAGCAGGGTTTAAAAAAAATAATCTTAGCGTTTTTTTTTAAATTTAAAACTTTAAAAATAATAAATCTTATATTTTACATTCTTTTGATTCGACATGAACATGCCTGACATGAAAAAATCTATTGACAAACAGTACCGCTCAATGTCATTCAATGCTCATTCTACTATTTAAGGGAAATTCCTCAATTTTCGCCCCCCGCTGCCCTGAGCCCCGAAACTCCCGGAGTCGTCTGCAGTGCTATCTGACGATCTAATGATTGGACGTTAACCTTATCTCCCAGACGCCAGCGTTTGCGCATTCCTGCATTTCATGACGTATCCATGACCGGACATTTCAGGCCTGGAGACATCGATCGGATGGTGGTAGAACGCTGGCACCGTAGTCTGGTGACCCACATACAGCCCAACCCCTCTCATCCTTGTCTGGGGGGGGGGCTATGCCATACAGCCAAATTGTAAGTGTACCCGACATCAGAGGCGGACACACGAAGGGGACTACACCGTTACGACATTACAGAAACTGTAAGAGTTACTTGTGTATGTTCTCATAAGTGTGGGTGTCTCTCTGGGTCCGCCCCCTACTTTGAATCCGCCTCTGTCTTTAATTGGTTTTACGCATATTGAATTTCTGCTTTTATTTTTATTTCATCCCGCAGGGTGTTTTGTTGAATTAAGTAATTTCACACAAAACGTGCGATAACATGGTCGACCAAATGGTTTTTTTTAAATTATAAATTATTAAATAAACCGACAAGCCCCTCCCCCCCCCCTTGTCTAAATTAAACTTGTCCATTTTGGCAACTCAAGGCATCCTTTATTATGAGAATTTTGTTGTTTGCCCTTTATTTGAATAGAATCTGATTAAATAATAATAAGCAGTGCGCCTTACGCTATGGTGACATAAACAGAAAGAATAACAATGATGAAGGTCATTATAACTGGGTAAAACACTTTGTTTGTATAGCGAAGGAAGTATCATCACATGTCGGGCTAAACAGGAAACTGTTTCACTCTAAAATAAGTGGTTAGAGTGGTTCTAGGGCAGTGGTTCTCAACCTTTTAAGAACCAAGGACCACTTGAAAAATTTGTGATGCAACATATTCAAAGTAGTATTGCTGGTCAATTTAATGTATTGGTTTCATTCCGATTGTGGTAAATATTAATGAGTGTGCAAGAAACGGACTGGATACCCACGAAGAACTCCGAACGTTGCAATCACCAAAGTAGAAGTTAAATAATTGATCCGGCGGTGATTGAATATGGTCAGAAATCAAATTAATCAACAGTTGTTTAATGATTTCAACAATATCTGGTTTCTTGGAGAATTTGTATAATTGATCAAACATGTAATTTAAAAGTTATCCAAAAATAATCATGTTTTCCAAAGATCAATTTTTTCGTAAAAGCAGACACTGTCACTAAAATGTGTCTGCTTTCCTTGCAGAGATGAATTAATTTGATTCAGTTCTTCAAAAATGTCAGCCAAGTAAGCCAGAACAGCAACCCGTAAGCTATCGTTCAAATCATAAACAAACTTTGATTTTTTTCTCCAAGAAATTCTATCACATCATCACGTAATTCAAACAGTCAAACACTTTTCCCATTGATAACTAGCGAACTTCAGTATGCATCACTAGCTGTTCAGTTCAAGATCCACATTCGAACATGTAAGGAAGCAAAGAGTCGAGAATTTAGTGGAGGAGCCTTGATGAAATTAACAAATTTTATGGCCTGATCAAAAATAGATTTCAAGTCTGCGTTCATACTTTTACTCGTTAGACTTTCTCGATGAATCATACAGAGCGTTTAGCCACCAAAAAATGACGCCCTCAAGCCTTTTCATTAACTTTGGTTGCTTGTCGTAAGCAGGACTTCTGACTATAAATTGAATGTTTTTTTTGCGCAGAAAGTATTCCAATGGTTTTTCCGAGCAGACATTGTGATTAGTTTTAAGATGTCTTTGGAGTTTTGCAGGTTTCATCGCTTCATTTGCAAGAATTTGCAAACATATTACAAACTGTGGTGGTCTAGGTTTATCATTTATAATGACGCATATAAACCCAAAGCGCAAATACTCTTCATCATACTGTCGTATTGCGATTTGTCTTTTTCTCTCCGAAAATGCATTTGATTCACACACAGATTGTGAGGATGGGTCTGAGTATTCATCATTGTTGTCCTTCTGTTTGGGTGTCTTCTTTATTTAAAATTTATTCATGTGTTCAAACAATGTAATTATTTTTATTACTTTAATAATTATAATATTAATTTAAAGCTAATTTGATAAACGTTTTCAAACAAAAGATATATGTTTGAATGTCAATACAACAACTCGATTATAGTCTTTTAGAATTTACTGCGACGTCATGTGATTTCCGGTACAGCTAAAAGTAAACATAGAATCAAAATTTGTTGTTTTCGGGGCAATTGTATCGCCATCCAGTGATTAAAATTCATCAATATATTTTTTAAATGGACAACATTTATACCTTTTCGTGTTTTTAATTTAAAATTTAAAAATTTCATGCTTTGCTCACGGACCACCAGGCACATCTTCTCGGACCAGTAGTGGTCCGCGGACCACAGGTTGAGAAACACTGCCCAAGGAGATAAACTGTGTCTCCCTACAGTACTTTAGCAAAGGGGGAAACCTTTATAACTTGAAAAATCAGAAAAAGTTAGGTCGGTAAACTGAAATCAACGAAACAAGCCTAAAGAGACAGATGCACACAAACGAATGTATTCGGCAAGAAGCCTTCTTAAATGAAAAAAAAACAACAACAAACAAAAATGCATCAAAACATGAACATAAAAATTTAAGCATGAATGTAGAAGCCAAGAGGACACCAGTGATATATAGATATAGATAGATATAGTATTCACGGACAGATGAGCAGTGATATATAGATATAGATAGATATAGTATTCACGGACAGATGAGCAGTGATATATAGATATAGTATTCACGGACAGATGAGCAGTGATAGATAGATATAGTATTCACGGACAGATGAGCAGTGATATATAGATATAGATAGATATAGTATTCACGGACAGATGAGCAGTGATATATAGATATAGTATTCACGGACAGATGAGCAGTGATAGATAGATATAGTATTCACGCCCTTTTGGTCACTCTAATTGATCGTTAAATACAAGCAGGGCATTTAATATACAGAGTATTGTTGTTATTGTTCTTGACCCTTGTCGTCCAACCAGGAGCAGCATTCATTCCAAGGGCATAGGTCACCTACAATACTCATTCAAGCATCCTTATCCCGGGCCAGTTTTCCCAGCATCTTCCAGGTATGGTCAAGTCTCTTTATGTCTGCCTCCACATCTCAGCGCCAAGTGTTTCTCAATCGACCTCTTTTCCGCTTTCCCTGAATGTTCCCGTTCAGGATTTGGCTTGATGTGTTGGAGGCAGGTCTTTCGCAGCTTATGGCCAATCCATCGCCACCGCCTCAGTGGAATATCTTAATCCAGGGGTGGGCAAAGTGCGGCCCGTGGGCCACTTGCGGCCCGCCACAGATCTTTTTGTTTTCCCGCTAAGACATTCAGAAAAGAAATGGGCCTGAAGGATTATTTTGGTAGGACGGACGATGTGTCTAAGGTAACCGAATCAATTTTAAAAGCCTCCAAAAAATATGAAGCTTAAATGAGAAACTGTTCTTCGACCGGTAGACTGTGTATTATACAGATTCCATGGCCTTGTCTATCCCGGTATCTTTCAACTAACCAACCGGTAGAAGTCGGGGGTTTCAGCCTTTCTAATCGATTATGTTAGAGGTTAGTTTTTTTAGCAGTATAATCGTTAGGCTGGAGTTTGGGGACTTACAATCTAATAATTTATGACGATTTTTTTTTGGGACTCGTTGAAGACGTGGACGCCACTTAAGATTAACGTTAAAAATGAATAAATATTCGGTCGGTGAGACATAAGAAACAAACACCCCACAGTTGGGGTTTAAAATAAATGCTCGGTAAGGCATCCTGATCAGTGGCGTATCAAAGCGGGGAAGGAGGGGATTGTTTCTTCCGGGCGTGGCTTCTTTTCCTTTTTTTAAAGTGATGCAGTTTTGGCCACCTGAAGAGTGGATTTTATTTTTGAAAGGGGAACAGACCTGCCCCGGGCCGCTCTAACGAAGGAACTCCTTTCTCTGTTTTCAAAAATGAGACAAAGACAGTCGTTTGATGCTGCTCTACTCATTAAGATCTAGCAGTGAGGTTAGTCCACTTGACGGGGACATTTATTTATCATGTTGAGGAACTGATATGCTATAATCTGGCTGGGACCATAAACTGCCGACGGAGAATCAGTTCTGAAACGGATATGCATAGACTTGACATGTTGAACTTATTTGACAGGCGAATGACGTGGCACTTTGGGAATATTTCATCTCAAGAAAAGATTGCATACTCCTCTCGGCTACATTTAGCTCAATAACTGGACAGGATGAAGATGTAATAGACGTGTTTGTTGTGATTACGATGTTTGAGCATGTGACTTGGGTTACTGGGTTTGGAGACTGCGTCGTTGTGTTGTGAGGTGAACTCGGAGTGGCTATAGCTGTAAAGCAAAGGCAAGTAAGTAGTTGTCACAAGAAGTCGTTGTTTTGTGAGGTGAACTCGGAGTGGCTATAGCTGTAAAGCAAAGGCAAGTAAGTAGTTGTCACAAGAAGTCGTTGTTTTGTGAGGTGAACTCGGAGTGGCTATAGCTGTAAAGCAAAGGCAAGTAAGTAGTTGTCACAAGAAACCACGGACGGGAGTTTTAATTTGCAGTGTTAATTCAAAGTTCTGCTATTGCAAAGTCACACTTGTCGAATACTTTCATGTCAATCACTTTTAAAGCTGCAACACAAAGGGAAACACTTCTTCAACGTAGATGTGCCGCTTTTTTTTTCTTTCTGTACTTCAGTTTTGGATAAACCTTACACGACCTTACAAAAATCGAAGATCCAGAACGAGTTATCTTGCCGCGGTTCATGAAAAGCTGTAAGAAAAGTTACAGACATAGATGGAAAAGAAAAGGTCGTGATGTCATGTGGCATTAAGTGAAGACACAATAAGTGCTCGAGAACAGTATTAACGTGCATCCTGGTAATCAATTGCCATCTTCAATCAACTTCTGTGCGTGCCTTTGGATAAGTTTGGAGAAAATTTAAGCAGACGGGACTCAGTGCTACAGTTTAAAAATAAATTTTAAATAATACATGAATTTTTCACACGAATTAGATATCAAGTAGGTGATTGGTTGGTGGGGGGGGGCGCTGCACAAGTCACCATGGTAAGAATGAACTGTTCTCTCTACACATCTTACACCGTCATGGCTGAGTTACATTGAAAAACAAGAGTAAACGAACTACAGTAGAACCTCTGTTTACGTCCTTAATCCGTTATATACCATTGGACGCATACCAAATTGGCCGTATACTAAACGTATTTTTTTCTATAAGAAATAGAGGGGAAAATGTAAGATCAATTCCCATGAAAAAAATCATATTGTTATTTACATATTATACATTTATTGACGTGGTTGTATAAAATAATTTAAACACTGCTTAATACTGAAACATATAAATAAAAAGAACCTAGACAAATTTTTTTCCTTCTGTTTTCCAGTTATCCCAATCCAAATTAATTTTTCAATATGCACAAATGTCCTGATCTTTGTTTTGTAATCGAATTCGCCCCCTTCGCAACACTTGTCCATTTAATAAAGTTGCCAATTTCATCCTTTACAACAATCTCTATTTTACAACTCCATGGCGATCCTAACCACTTTTTTTATTCGCTTGGCTCCTCTTATTAACTTTCTTAGAACTCATGTTAAGTGAATTTACTCATAGTTTACGAGGGAAAAAAAATAGAAAAAAAAATTATCACGTGATAATTTATTTATTGTGTGAGTCGTTCATTGTATGATAGCAACTTCCGTAATAACACACTTGAGAAACGTGCGGTGTTATTCCTACAAGTTACGTATGCACCATGTGTCATTTTGACTCACGAGAGTCGTCCATAAATGACGTCACGCACGGGGGGGGGAGCACACATTTAGTGACTAGGGGTAAGGAGGTGTTTAAGAAACGCGACGTCACATCAAAACGTGAAACTTGAAATAAAAGTTTCACTGAAATATCTGATTGCTTACAATTTATTTAAAGACGTTTTACATGGCTTCACGCATGTTATATTATTAGAGTGTAGCCTCACATTAAATACAAAATTAAATGACAATTAAACGTATTAAAACATACTCATTTTCAAATAGGAAATACGAGTTTTATTGGGGGGGGGGCGCAGCTTTGTGACTTCATGTTTGAGAGTGTCTAACTTTATGTGACGACATGTGACGAGAGCGGACGAGTGAAGTTGGCCAAAATTGAGTGAAGCACACAGGTCGTAATCCAAGCAAAATGTTTCGCGTCCAAAACAGGACGTATACCGAGTTGGACTTATACCAAAGCCGACGTAAGCCGATGTACCACTGTATTTTGCTCCGCTTTTGTTCCTTGATGTCAAATATCTGGCAACGAGTGTGGAAATCATAACTTTATCAGCATACTTTTTTTTTCAACTTTATTTTTTTTCATTTTGGACAAGCAGATACAACATAAAGAAGATCCATGGCGAACGTGTTTTAATTCACCTGACGACCTCATAATTTAACGTCTGCCGAGACCGAGACTGGCACAGGCACAGGTTTTAATTGTCAAATGTATCGATATCTCATCATTTTTTATAAAAAGTGGCTGCCATAAAAAATTTTTAAATAAGTATTGAAATCGATAAAGGTGCTTTTTACACCTCTATAGCGCTACACAAGATTTAAAAACCCTAGCAGTAGGCCCTTTGCATTCTTACTAGCTGAAAAACATGGAGAAATTGCGCAATGATTTTTTTGCCAAATATCTTTAGCTTTCGGCAAGTGCGGTAATTAATTTTTTTTTAAATTTACGTTTGGGCTAAAATTAGAAAACTAATGGAAAACATTTGAATGCCTCCAAAACCCATTTGTAAAGCTCTTGTCAGTAACTGTTACAAGGTGTTATCATTTGTGCTGACCTCGATATTAATACGATGACGTCATCTAGTAGTAATATTTTCAGCCATTTTTTTAACCGGCCGAAAGATGATGTCAAGAGACATGTAAGATATAGTTAACATTAAAGCCGCTTGGGACATGCAAATGATTTCATACGGGTGTAACAGACGATACATTTTAATGTTTGGTAGATGTTTCATTCGGGTTTTTCGTTTAAATTAGTTTTACTGCAGACCAAATCGTGTGGTATGAAATGGTACGTTTAACTACCGAGGTGAACGATTGCATGACACGTAGAGTGAATTGATTGGGACTTTCGTCTCAGCTGTGGTGGATCGGATGTGCTGTTGTGGATCGGATGTGCTGTTGTAGATCGTATGTGCTGTTGTGGATCGGATGTGCTGTTGTGGATCGGATGTGCTGTTGTTTTCTCTCTCCCATTCTCTTTTGTTTTGCCTAATAAATCTTAAATTAAATCCCATGGACCGCGACTGGAAAGTTTAGTGCATGAAGCGATCACGTCTCAACTCACTGATCTGCCAAAGCCCTTAATTTTTTACAAGGTGAAACAAAATCATTACACCAGGTGTTCTCAAATTTAATCTTATGTACACTCACCCTCCTCCCTCAAACCGATCCCTATAAAGAAATCAATTATACAAATAGACTTGGAAAAAAATCAGTGAATTTATTCATAGTAATATTGGAATAAATTGAGTGTGGCGATGGCAAGTGTTTACGTCAACAACATAGAACTGGAATACGAGAACCAAGGATCAGCAACACAGAACTGGAATATGAGAACCAAATATCAGCAACATAGAACTGGAATATGAGAACCAAGGATCAGCAACATGGAACTGGAATATGCGAACCAAGGATCAGCAACATAGAACTGGAATATGAGAACCAAATATCAGCAACATGGAACTGGAATATGAGAATCAAGGATCAGCAAAATGGAACTGGAATATGAGAACCAAATATCAGCAACATAGAACTGGAATATGAGAACCAAGGATCAGCAAAATGGAACTGGAATATGAGAACCAAATATCAGCAACATGGAACTGGAATATGAGAATCAAGGATCAGCAAAATGGAACTGGAATATGAGAACCAAATATCAGCAACATAGAACTGGAATATGAGAACCAAGGATCAGCAACATGGAACTGGAATATGAGAACCAAATATCAGCAACATAGAACTGGAATATGAGAACCAAGGATCAGCAACATGGAACTGGAATATGAGAACAAAGGATCAACAACATAGAACTGGAACACGAAAACAACGGATCAGCTACAGAAAACAAGAACATGAGAATCAAGGAGATCATAATTAATCTAAAGAATCTCTTGCTATGTCATTGAAGTTCAATTTACACCAACCGAAGTGTGTTTACTTTTAGTCACCCTCATCTCTTTTATCAACTTTGTCGTCACTTGGTAGTGGATCTGTAAGATGGCGACTTTGTCACTTCCAGGATGTGAATCTTTGACTGTACTAACGATAATGCTGATAACCCCTCGTCCCTTAAGATTTGTATGAGAAAAAGCATATTGGCACATTATTTTTTCTTTTCGGAAGAGAGTTTCTTATTTCAGGCTTTGTCCCAGGATTTGCAACAGACATGCGTAAAACACCGCATTCTCTTCAATTTAGTTTGTGATGTAAAATACTATTTGCGCTCAAGATGTTTGCAAGGGATTTTATTTATACATTAGAAGATTACTCATAATTTTAAACTTTAGAGATTTTCCTTTCTTATTAAGATTTTGTTAAAATTTCTGAGCCCCCAACTCGTGCAGGATTGAGAAGCACTGCTGAGGGCACGCCTTATCGGTCGACACATTGGAAGCTCTCACGGTCGTTGTACCCGAAAGAGGAGATCGACCGGTAGCCAACAAGTGGTCGATACATTTTTTTCTTCTTTTTAACAAAACAAAAAAAAATCGTATTTTCTTTTCTCGTCCGCGCCAGCTGCCGGTAAACATCGGGAAGTCTCGTGTTGCAGCCGGGTCACGCGATAGTCAACCGTCAGCAGCTTTAAGGAAGCCGTCACGGGGGTCAAAATCAAAGAGCAATTTAAAAAATAAACAGACTAAAAACCTAAGCAACGAGTCAATTATTTTCCTTTAGTTCATCATGAGGTTAAAAGTCAAGCGGTGTTATATCATATGTGGAACTCATAGGTATTTTGCTGACATCAGCATTTTTTTTATTAACGCATCAAATATTGGAAGATATAAATTGTGGTCTAATTCAGATTTTTCTCTTTAAAAAATGGAAGAGATTTGAGTGTGAACTATTCCTCGAGAAATTTTCAAGATTTAAAAGTTTCAAAAAATAATTACACTGCCGGTCTAAGAGGAGAAATAGAGTATCGTACATTTGAGAGGTTTTTAATTATTATAAAAATAAAATTATCTGTTAATGCTTCAAAATGAAATTAAACGATGAATTTATGTGATTATTTATGGAGAAGATAAGCTAAAAACAGAATCTTTTACCTTACGTATGCGGCGGAAAGGTCAGGGGTCATAATTTTGCTGAAGCGTAAGCCTGTTGATTTTAATATCTAAAGAGAAAATGTTATTTTTAACTTCCTGAATTACTGAATACGATTTCCTTTAATCAAAACTTTGGGAACCTTGTTCTCTCGTAATGAATTTTTGAGATAGTTAATTTGTTTGTTTCATTTTTTTTTAGATGTTCAAAAAAGATAATTTATGCAAAATCTGAAGGATACTCTCCAATCTACGTTTTATTTATTCTTGTTTATTTTTTTTCATCGGTCAACATTTTCTAACCTATAGGTAACTAGAATAAAGGGGTCTCATCTCTAACGTACAACGGCTTCCATGACAGCGTCTAGAATAGTCTACATTTTCATGAATCAATGTTTCCCCTAATAGGTTAGTTGGTCCGTGTGCAAAATTAGAAAAAAAACCTCGTGTGCAAAGTTGCACATCATCCATTTTTTGTGCACTATTTTACAACATTTGATGCGCTGTAATTTTAACTGCTGCGCGGTGTCTGTCAGATATCTGGGCGGCCGCGCAGCTTAAATGGAACATTGCCACGAACCCCATAATCAATTTCACCTAAGAACTCAAAACCCCCACTCAACTATTCAGCTGCAGGCTGCATACGGTTGATGTTTTTTTTAATTTTTTAAAATTATCCTATCAAATTTTAATGTACTTGTATTAGCCTGGGGAACACTTCTAACGCGATACACCGGCTCATGATTATTCGGACGTGACGCGGCTAACGATTGGTTGCTGCCGATGTGCTATGGTTGGGGAAAGGGGGAGTGGGGAGGCTCCCTTATAATTCCCTTAGAAACTATTCATTTATGCACACAACAATAACAATTGGAAACACGTCACCGTCCATTGAACAATGCCATTTTTTTTTAAAAGAACGATGTTATTTGTTGGTGGCGTGCTACGGCAACGACATTTAAAGCTTGAATATTTCATGGCTGGTTGGAGCATGTCAGCCAGAATGTAGGCGAGTATTTCTGCAAGCTGGCAACTTTTTTTTCTTTAATCAGCCACTCCACAAGCGTCTTGTTAGATTACTAATTTTAACTATCTAATATTTATCTCGGAAAACGTAAAGTTATTGGCACTAAATACAAGGCTAAAAGGTAGCTGCCAATACAAAGTATATATATAACTAGACGCCCCGCGGCGTACCATACGCCGCAGACTTGCTCATGGAGAGTTCTTTTACCCCTTTAATGCACTTTTTTTAGGGCGCCTACGGCGCCGACCTTTTGCAAAAGTCCAACTAACTTGTCCTTGTTTGATCAATACGAAATATTAAACTTTCTGAAATGCACACAAAGTATTTTATAATAGGGGTTGTAGGGCGCCTATGGCGCCCCCTTTGTTTTTTTATGTTATAATTAACCATCATCAAATCCTCTTTTTACATTGTTCCCTTTTTACAAAATTAATATATCAGCGAAAACAATGACGTCATATAATTTTTTTTTACAGCGCATATTTAATTTGCACATCTTTTGATGCATTGGTGCAGTAATTTGGTGCGCTGCTTTCTAAAATTAGTAGCGTAGGACTGACTGACAGACACTACTGACTTGCACATGCAACTTCTTGTTGCCTCGCAGGGTCCGACCACGAAGAGAATTATATATATAGATTAGCCATAAATTAGGACACGCACAAGCACACGACGCGAGTAAGCAAGCATGACGAATGACACTCGCTAGGGTAGACCAATCAGAGTTTTTGGTTGGCAAGCGAGGGTGGTGCAAGTGGGGGCTCAACCGCAGTGCGCGTGTCTCGAGACCAACAATGCTTTGGCGGTAGCCCCGAATTTCACTCGCTGTTCTTCGTGCTGCTATTTTTGTCAGTTCCCCCCCCCCTTTCTTTCCACTATCTATGAATAAGTCTGCGGCGTATGCTACGCTGTGGGTCTTATCTAGTTAATATTTAATTATAACGGAGAATACAAGACAATTAACGTAATATCAATGAAATTATAACGAAATTTTAATGATAAAAATTCCTTATTTTCAGTTGATTGATGTCGAATATAACAGCCCATTGACTTGTTTTTATGTGATTTATTTAATTAACTTTTTCAATATATCGTTTGAGTTATCATGGCAGCAATCAAATTCCATATGCTTGCTTTTATCGTATAGAATTAGAATAGAATTAATTGTTCTTTTTAACATGCCGCGAAAATATGAATATAAATTTTCAGTAATATTGACTGTGCTACGGTGGCTTCAAAAAGATTCCCTTTTTTAGCACTCGCCAACCTCAATGTTATCTTGACCAGATTTTCTCTCTTTTATTAGAAAAGTAATACATTATTCTTACTTTAATTCCAGCAGGAAAATAAACAGACGCTTTTAAAAACATTTAGTTATGTTTTAAAATATATATAAAATATTAAAATATTTGTACCAGAAACAAAAAAAACAAAAAAAAATTAAATTAAAAAATAAACACGTGTTGTCCTTCAAGAAAAACTGACGACGATGAAGTTTGGAAGAAAATTGAAAATTTAAATAATCGCACGTTTCATTTACGAGCACACCATCATGAGTGGCTCTACAGACCATTTGAGGCACTGCCCTTCTCAACCACTTTGTCCGATCAGACTAATCCGTGGCCTTACTCTTTCATGCGCGACAACCAAAGTTGCTACAAATCTTCTCAACATCAAACTAACTTTTAACCTTGTCGGACGGAGGCCAGCCTTTACAAGATGGACTTTGCACACATTAAAAAAAAACAACAACAAAAAACAACAACCCAAAACAGCTCAGGACTAACGTATTTTTGACATGTCAGATACCCCCCCCCAACCACACATACACACACACACATTCCCCCCCCACCCTAAACATATTATACATAGACTATTTTGGGGAAAGTTGTGAGATTGTTTCACATTGCCAGACCGTATGTCCGAGCTGCTCTTTTAATGACTTAACAATGCATGAAAACATGCGACACTCCTATTACCTGCAGGTGAAGAATTACTGTGTCCCCAAAAAAAGTTTCGGGAAACTAAGCCAAGACTTACAATTTATTTTTACCATGTACATAATTTTGTGACGGACGGGTATTGATTATTTTTTTAAAAAAATAATAAAAAAATACTTCTTAAATTTCATCTCTACGTAAATGTCTGCAAGCATAATGTAGTCAAGACGAACTTCTACAAAAGATATTTTAAAAACAAAAACTGACTTAAAGGGCATTGTCACATTGTGGATCGTAAAACAAAAATGATTCTCGTGCATAAAAAAAATTATTAAAAGAAAACAATAAATTAAAAAAATAAAACAAACAAACAAACAAACAAACAAACAAAATTGTGTTTGTAACAAGTTATAGATGCTAATAGTTATTTATCTGTTGACATAGAATCTGTGGTGAGGAAAGAAATTAAAGCTTCTTATCTTATCTATACAGACGCTCCTTTTATAATTGCGTCCACAGACCATGACGGATGACCTGTTGGCAAGTGATGCGGCGTTCACAGGCCACGGCTATGAGGGTTCCTGGCATTACCCAGCCGCTTAACTAGTGTTAGGTACCCATTCGGAGCTGGGTGACTCAGGGACGCCCTAGGCCCCGGGAACAAATCCCTCCCTCCACATGGATTCGAACCCGTGACCATCGGTACGCGAGTCGAGCGCGCTGCCACTCGACCACCTTAAAGCTACGAATGAAAATCAGTGATCCAGAATGGGAAAAAACATGAAATGAAGTTTAGCATTCTTGGCATCAGAGCGTGAGCACTGATGTTAAGTAATAACATAATTATCACTTATCTATTTGACGCAATTTTTAGAGATAATTGCAGTTAGGATAACTCGAGATTAGTATGACTCTCCAACGGCAGAGTTCATTCAGGCTAGTTCAACATGGGCGGGACTTTTCCTTAAAAAAAATAACCCTCAACAGTTGAAACCCAACCCCCACCCCTCCTCACAATTTTTCTTTTAAAATACGCAAGGAACGGAAAGCAATATCCTCCCCCCACCCCCACCCCACATTTTCCTTTCTTTTCCCCACGCACGCAAAGACAAGAACGCGCGTCCCCCTAAAATAACAAATGTTATATTTTCAAAAAATACAGTCATAGCTTTTTTTTTATTACCTTGATTAAAAGTAGATTTAAAGCACCGTATTGTCACGCATATTCCCCGCACACGCAGATAACCCGCCCAATCTAATACCCCGCACTATCCCATCACATTTGAGAAGTCACATCACGCTGAACCACTCTAGTTGAATGAACTGTATATATATATTATCGCTCACCACGTTATAAAATCAATTACGTAATATCAAACAATTAAAGGTAGATTGTGAACAAACTTACCAGAAGTTATACAGAATTTAATTTTATATTCGTGTTTTGCAAGTAATAGTGCCATTGATGCATTATTCAGTAAAAAAAAACAACATTCAAATAACCCCGCCCACGGAGATACCCCGCAGGGGGGGGGGCTGCGGGGTTTGTAAAATATGGTATAACCCGCGGGGAATATGCGTGAAAATACGGTAAATGACATACTTCACCGAGAGTGAATCCAATCTAAATGCTGACATCATCTTCGACAAAAGCCACCAAAAACAGTGGTTGCCATGGTAAATGAAGTCAAACAATGAGTAGGAAATTTTCGGAGCAGCCAAAAATCGTTGCTGCTCCATCTACGTCTCTGGACGTCAAACAAAAACAATGACATCATCCGCAGCTATTTATAGTGTGTCCATTTTGACATTGGGGAAATTCGGCACTGGCGTCTGGCGCTTATTATTTTGATGGAGAGGGGGGGGAGTTAATAAAGTTATAATCGTCTTGAAGGCGATACTAAAGTATCGATATTGTATGGGGAGCTGTTCGTGTTGGGGGTTGGTTGACCTTGTCCGGGGGAACTGTTCGTGTTTGTGGTGGGGCTGACCTTGTCCGGGGGAACTGTTCGTGTTTGTGGTGAGACTGACCTTGTCCGGGGGAACTGTTCGTGTTTGTGGTGGGGCTGACCTTGTCCGGGGAACTGTTCGTGTTTGTGGTGGGGCTGACCTTGTCCGGGGAACTGTTCGTGTTTGTGGTGGGGCTGACCTTGTCCGGGGAACTGTTCGTGTTTGTGGTGGGGCTGACCTTGTCCGGGGAACTGTTCGTGTTTGTGGTGAGGCTGACCTTGTCCGGGGGAACTGTTCGTGTTTGTGGTGAGGGCTGACCTTGTCCGGGGGAACTGTTCGTGTTTGTGGTGGGGCTGACCTTGTCCGGGGGAACTGTTCGTGTTTGTGGTGGGGCTGACCTTGTCCGGGGAACTGTTCGTGTTTGTGGTGGGGCTGACCTTGTCCGGGGAACTGTTCGTGTTTGTGGTGGGGCTGACCTTGTCCGGGCGGTCACCAGCGGTCCTGTAACTATTACAATTCTACCAGTAACTTTTATGTGGCCCTATCTAACAGATGTCACATTCAACATGCATTCCAAGCCTTTCTGAAAAGTCTTTAAATAGTTTCTGCTCCGCTAAAACGAACCTTTAATATCGTGTTTAATGTCAAGACATGCATGTTGATGGTCAGTGAAACTGTTTTTTTTGTAAATCCCTTATATTAACTTCACCGGCGTCTCTCTCTCTGCTCTCTCTCTGCTGTCTGTCTGTCTTGGGTTCGGCGGGCGGAAAAACAGAAGTCAAAAATGAGCCCACTTCCCATGATCCGATCGAACTGATATTTGGCACACGGACCCGTCTGACCTAACAATGCATCGTATCAAAATTTCAGATCGATCGAACGTACCGTAATTAAATAAATGCATTTTTAGTTTATCCTTATATGAGGTATGTAATTCAAAATTCACTGTTTGTTATTGTTTTTTTTCTTCCAGTTTCACGTGAGTTTGAGTTGACGCCGACCTGTCGTGCGGTCACCAGCGGTCCGTAACTATTACAATTCTACCCAGTAACTTTTATGTGGCCCTATCTAACAGATGCCACATTCACATGCATTCCAAGCCTTTCTGAAAAGTCGTTAAATAGTTTCTACTCCTCTAAGACGAACCTTTAATATCGTGTTTAATGTCAAGACATGCTGTTGTTGGTCAGTGAAACGTTTTGTTGTTGTTGTTGTTGTTGTTGTTGCCATTATAGTGTCAATACATGCATTAATTGTAGAGGCGTTTACGTGAGAAAAGGGGGGTATGCCATTATTACAATCTGAGTTGGGAGGGAGGGGGGGCAAAGCTCGGTCGCGCAGCTGTCTGCCAGACACCACACGCCAGTTGATCAAACGTTGATAAGGATAATATATATGTTAGTGGGATGTATAATTTTGTACAGAGAAATGGATAATTTACCCACGAGTTAATTTGTTTTTTTGTTGGTTTTTTTTTGCACATGAACCAATGAAACTTAGAGGGAACGTTCGGGTGGGGGTGGGGTGGGGGAGGGGTAAACTAAATTCTCCCACCTCCCTCCAACCACAAGTAACATATTATATGAGAAAGAAAATATAAATTTGAAAATATATTTACTATTATAGTTTGTATTGTTGTTACAAGGCGAGTTTTGTTGTAGTAAAAAGAGGATAACTATATATGAGTCAGGTTTACGCCGGGCATTAATGGCGTTCTAGTATTTTATGTTGTGCAAGTGCTTGAACACGTAGCCGTCAAGTCGCCTGTCACTATGTTACCTGTCACTGTGGCATTGCCACTGTAGCATCTGTCTCTACATCACCTGTCACTGTGGCATTGCCACTGTAGCATCTGTCTCTACACCACCTGTCACTGTGGCATTGCCACTGTAGCATCTGTCTCTACATTACCTGTCACCATTTCGACTATCACTATGTCATTTACCAGTATGTTCATTGTCACTGCGCATGTCATCTACCACAATTTCGACTGTCAGTGTGTCACTGTAAGTAGTGAGGCCAAAGAAAAATGTAGTTCTAATAAACTTCATTTTATTTTTTAAAAATGACAGAATAGGAAAAATTATTTTGGGGCTAAAATAGTTGGCTATCAACATTCTTATTGAGGGTTTTTAATAACTTTCTTTCAAAAATATTCAGCTGTGATTTTTATGTGCTTGACAGGTGTTCCTAGTGATCCCAACTCCTCCTCCTTGAAATCAGAGGTAAATAAACCAACCGGAGTGACACTCTCTGTCCCGATACATCATTTAACACGTTTAAGGGTCTAAAAGGGGGAGGGGTTTTCTTCCACCACTCAGTTTGGGAAGGGGTAGACGCCCTTGATCTATTTTATTATCCAGTAACGTTTTTTCTTCATTTCTTAAAAAAAAACTCTTTAAAAATGTTTTGAACCAGATAATGGTACTACCAGTTGAATGCCACTCTGGCAACTAAAATATGAATGAGGCTTTACACCAGGCGTCGGGAAACTTTTTGTCTGAGAGAGCCATAAACACCACATATTTTGAAAAGTAATTCTGTGAGAGCCCTACTTTATATTTAAAACTAAAAATTCAAGTAAATATGAGCATTATTTGTAATTTCAACACTAAAGGTACAATAATTATGTCTCGCAATTCTTTAAAATAACAATTTCAAATTGTTATGCAATTATATGTAGATAGTAGATCAAAGAAGTCTCAAAAATTATTATTATTTTTTTTTGTAATCGAACATTTGTCTGAGAGCCAGATGCAGCCATCAACAGAGCCACATCTGGCTAGCGAGCCATGGTTTCCGACCCCTGCTTTATACCGTCCTGTGTAACAACGCGAACTGCCAGCTAGTAATTAGAGGTGTTCTTAGTTCTCACGATCTTTGAATAAGTTTCAATTTAAGACTTTCGAAAAAAAAAGTGTTGCCGGGTATTAGATGGCCAGTGGGAGATTGAATCGCTTGGTTGACAGTGTAATCAGATGACCAGTGGGAGATTGGTCGACAGGGTTATCAGATGACCAGTGGGAGATTGAATCGATTGGTCGACAGGAAGATCACGTTTTAAGGATTTAGATGAGTTAACCGTTTGAAATATATAGCCTTCTCTTTGACAAAATGGTCTGATGTAAAGGATGTGGAAAAACATATTGGTCTTAATTTTGAATTATGATAGAATTAAGGAATTAAAAAAATTAGCACTTGGTATATATGAAGACGGATTTTTTTTTGCAAGTAAGTTTTTTGTTGTATTTTTTAAATTATAGCTTGGCATTAACGATAAGGTTCTGTATTTATATAAGAATTTTTATTATATAAATAAAATACTTTATCTTTTGGTCACTGAGAAATAGTCTCTCTATAAGGAATTCCAATCTATTTATATTAAATAAAAGACTGTTCGGGAAATTCTTTCCTCCCTGGATTGCTTGGGAAATGTTTAGGTGCACAGTACGAGGAAAACTCTTTCGACATTTCACGGAATAATCAAAAACAAAGGAAATGAGGAAAGCAAAAAAATTATTGAAATTTTTTTTTATTTTCAGAAAAAGCTACTTGGGGGTTTCTTGAGCTCTAGATTTATGAATAGATGATAGGGTTAAGAAAAGGTTAATGATAGGGATAAGGTTACGGATGCTGTTAAGGATGGGGTAGGGATAGGGTGTGATAAGGATAGGGTTAGGATTAGGATGACTTTCTAGAGACACTCTAAGTGGTATATATATGTATATACATACATATATAAGATCTTAAAGGATTTTATATAATTTGAGACTCATCTGATGATAGTTCAGAGCTGAAAGGTTTATAGTGAAAATTCATCAGTAGGTCGTGTAGATTGTGGATTTATGGGGAAAGTATTTGGATTGGTCTGGGGGGATAGGTTAAGGGTCATAAAGGATGACCAATAAAGAAACAAACGCAAAAACTTGAGAGGGTAAACAAGGGGAGCGCGCGATAAACGTATTATCATATTAATTATAAGCATTCGCAACGCGTACTGTATAGATTATAGACATTATTAGGGCAGTGATCCCACCCACGTGACCAGTTTAGTTTTTGGCATCCGAAAATAATACGGAAAATTTAATAAAAATAAGCCAAACACTGAATGTTTTGCTTAATTAGCTTGGACATTGTCCAGTCACGTTGCAGGAACAGGGTGGGCTTTTGAGTCTACTTGGGGCCCCCCATGGGACCCAGTTACGTCATTAGTATTGCCAAGCAGCCGAAGGTCGAGCTTGTGATGTTGAACAGTAGCCATCGAGAGAGCGAGAGCTAACAGGCAACTCGCCTTCGGATATTTTGGTAGTGGAATGGCATTCTTTACCATCACATAATTAGCAGTATTCCCGTTATTAACGCCTTCAAGACTATACACTTAAAAGAAATCTTGTCAACCTTTACTTTCAAAATTAATTTAAAACGACAATCAAACATTTCTTTAAATGATAAACGAAGCTTATGTGTACCATCATTACGAAGCTTATGTGTACCATCATTACGAAGCTTATGTGTACCATCATTACGAAGCTTATGTGTACCATCATTACGAAGCTTATGTGTACCATCATTACGAAGCTTATGTGTACCATCATTACGAAGCTTATGTGTACCATCATTACGAAGCTTATGTGTACCATCATTACGAAGCTTATGTGTACCATCATTACGAAGCTTATGTGTACCATCATTACGAAGCTTATGTGTACCATCATTACGAAGCTTATGTGTACCATCATTAGTTTTATTTAAATAAGATACAATAAGATATGAATGATATGAATTGATAGATATATTTATAAATATATGACATCGTGTGAGTATATGACATTGTGTGAGTATATGACATTGTGTGAGTATATGACATCGTGTGAGTATATGACATTGTGTGAGTATATGACATTGTGTGAGTATATGACATTGTGTGAGTATATGACATTGTGTGAGTATATGACATTGTGTGAGTATATGACATTGTGTGAGTATATTACATTGTGTGAGTATATTACATTGTGTGAGTATATGACATTGTGTGAGTATATGACATTGTGTGAGTATATGACATTGTGTGAGTATATGACATTGTGTGAGTATATGACATTGTGTGAGTATATGACATTGTGTGAGTATATGACATTGTGTGAGTATATGAAATTGTGTGAGTATATGACATTGTGTGAGTATATGACATTGTGTGAGTATTTGAAATTGTGTGAGTATATGACATTGTGTGAGTATATGACATCGTGTGAGTATATGACATCGTGTGAGTATATGAAATTGTGTGAGTATATGACATCGTGTGAGTATATGACATCGTGTGAGTATATGACATCGTGTGAGTATATGACATTGTGTGAGTATATGACATCGTGTGAGTATATGACATCGTGTGAGTATATGACATTGAGTGAGTATATGACATTGTGTGAGTATATGACATTGTGTGAGTATATGACATTGTGTGAGTATATGACATTGTGTAAGTATATGACGTTGTGTGAGTATATGACGTTGTGTGAGTATATGACATTGTGTGAGTATATGACATTGTGTGAGTATATGACATTGTGTGAGTATATGACATTGTGTGAGTATATGACATTGTGTGAGTATATGAAATTGTGTGAGTATATGACATTGTGTGAGTATATGACATTGTGTGAGTATATGAAATTGTGTGCGTATATGACATTGTGTGAGTATATGACATCGTGTGAGTATATGACATCGTGTGAGTATATGACATCGTGTGAGTATATGACATTGTGTGAGTATATGACATTGTGTGAGTATATGACATTGTTGGAGTATATGACATTGTGTGAGTATATGACATTGTGTGAGTATATGACATTGTGTGAGTATATGACATTGTGTGAGTATATGACATTGTGTGAGTATCTGACATTGTGTGAGTATATGACATTGTGTGAGTATATGACATTGTGTGAGTATATGACATTGTGTGAGTATATGACATTGTGTGAGTATATGACATTGTTGGAGTATATGACATTGTGTGAGTATATGACATTGTGTGAGTATATGACATTGTGTGAGTATATGACATTGTGTGAGTATATGACATTGTGTGAGTATATGACATTGTGTGAGTATATGACATTGTGTGAGTATATGACATTGTGTGAGTATATGACATTGTGTGAGTATATGACATTGTGTGAGTATATGACATTGTTGGAGTATATGACATTGGTGGAGTATATGATATTGGTGGAGTATATGACATTCTGTGAGTATATGACATTGTGTGAGTATATGACATTGTGTGAGTATATGATATTGGTGGAGTATATGACATTGTGTGAGTATATGACATTGTGTGAGTATATGACATTGTGTGAGTATATGACATTGTGTGAGTATATGACATTGTGTGAGTATATGACATTGTGTGAGTATATGACATTGTGTGAGTATATGATATTGGTGGAGTATATGACATTGTGTGAGTATATGACATTGTGTGAGTATATGACATTGTGTGAGTATATGACATTGTGTGAGTATATGACATTGTGTGAGTATATGACATTGTGTGAGTATATGACATTGTGTGAGTATATGACATTGTGTGAGTATATGACATTGTGTGTTACTATTTTTATATGAAAGGATGTGAGCCCAGCTGCTTGATGATTTACTGGAGTATATAAATTATTATTAAGTGTGACGCGTTCTCTCCCGGAAATAAAATTGTTAGTGCAATCAGTCGTCTGTGCATTTCTATTTGTTTAAAACATATGTCAATAAAATAAAACAAAACAATTACAAGATACCTTTTTATGGGGTCAAATATGTGACCATTACAAAACATATAATATGAAGCTTCAAAATTCTTGGCGTATGCGATAATTTTAAAATATGTCCTCAAAACGTAAAACGTTAAAACTAACCTTCTTGTTGTCAAGCTGCGAAGTGAGCTCCTGTTTTCAAATGGTTGAGAACCCCTTCACTCTTCACGCATTTCACTGCATTAATTTCTTTGTTTAATAGTTTGTGAGGGGAGAAAAACATATGGAAAGTGCAAAGCCATACTTCGCGGGGTGAAACGCCCGAAAAAATGACAACAGCCACACATGGGCGATCATCAATCACAGTTCCAGACGGATCGATCAATCGAACCCTTGCCAGGCTTGTGCTTGATCGGGTCTATTCACAGGTCGTGTTGTTACCGTGCCGTCCGTCCTCTGACATCCGGGCCAACCATTGTTTCTGTAAACCGCAGAGCCCCCCCCTACCCCGAACCAACCACCCCACCCCGCGGCGTCGTGCGGTAAACGATTTTCTTAAGGATCTGCAGAGTGGCACTTTCCCTCATCTTCTTCCTCGTCATTCGTCATTGATCAAAAACTAGACGTGCACGACAACTGTGGTAACACAAGGCATCCAGTGATAAATTTTCCATTCTGTATTGAACCTCTACAAACTGGCACGAGGATATTTATGGTTTATGTAAACCAAGGCTTTCTTTATTTACAGAATTACTTATGCAAGTTGTATAGCTATAAATTTAGTTGACGTGTAACGTGCGTATTATGGAAGGAATAGAGTCGGATACTGATGACTAAACCAAACTATAAGCGGAGGAGATGTAGATTTAAGTCGTCTCGGAATAGAAAGCATTGCCATTGTGTATATATCCAGTGAACCACTTACTTCCTACATTTCACCAGCACCACTTACTGTCACACATTTCACCAGCACCACGTGCTGTCATACATTTCACCAGCACCACTTACTTTCACACATTTCACCAGCACCGCTTACTGTCATACATTTCACCAGGACCACTTACTTTCACACATTTCATCAGGACCACTTACTGTCATACATTTCACCAGGACCACTTACTGTCATACATTTCACCAGCACCACTTACTGTCACACATTTCACCAGCACCACTTACTGTCACACATTTCACCAGCACCACTTACTGCACCACTTACTGTCACACATTTCACCAGCACCACGTGCTGTCATACATTTCACCAGCACCTCTTACTGTCACACATTTCCCCAGGACCACTTACTTTCAAACATTTAATGAGGACCACTTACTGTCATACATTTCATCAGGACCACTTACTGCCATACAGGGATTTATCCAGGAATGAGGCCAAGGGGTGGGGGTAGATTTAGACAGACAGACAGACATGACAGATCGACAGACAGACAGACTGATAGATAGGTTATAGATAGATGTTACACAACTAAAGCGAAGAGATCAGTGGCTTAGCTAGGGGGGCGGTGGGGGCGGTCCGCCCCAGGCGGCACTCATTTAGGGGCGGCATTTGTGGGCATTTGAAAAGCACAACCATTTCTGACAACCGCCCTTTTTCTTTTGAAGGGGGAAAACCAAGGTGAAACAAAAATATTCACAATTTTGAGTCTACATTAACGGATTCGCACATTTGTTTGATTACGTAGTGGATATTATAACTAACGCAAAAACGTTCAAAAATTTTAATCGCTCAAAAACGTATCCATTTGTTTGGAAAACTAAGCGGTATAAGTCACAGATGACGCTTTTATAAGAAAACTACCCCAAAAACACATTACCGCTGGGCCGAATAAAGTGTGCTATTAATATCACCACGACAGTTTTTGCGTGGAATTTCGACATTCCCAGAATGATGCACGAACACGTACCTACAAGGCATGGTGGTTCAAATATTGTGTTTAACTTGCAAGTAGTAATTTATATTACTCTTTCAGTTTTCTGTAAATTATTGTAAGGTAAATTATTAAAAATTATATATTTTTTTGTTTTTATTGCATTGCAGTAGCACAAATAATGTGTGTTTTTCATTAAAATACGGTTATTCATTAAGCTTGTTACGTACGCATAATCCAATTAAAGAAATAGTAATGCGTAAATAATTTGAATTCGTCTATTTTATGGAAAATTATTAAGATTTATGACAAGAACATGTAAATTTTCAAATTTGTCCGTTAATAAACATCACAATAGGCATACTAATTTCCAGGGTTGTTAATATTGCAATACTAGCAAAATCCCCGCGCTCCGCTGCGGAAATTAGGATTTCAGTTACCGTTGACAACCCGCGTAACACAAATTCAAAACACCAATTGATTTCAATCTGGATCATGATGAATATAATGCATATTTTAACTTCACCGTCTTGTCTGTCTGTCTGTCGTAGTCCCGCAGAAAAACAAAAACGAAAAGTAAAAAATGACACACTCCCCGTGATCCCATCGAGCTGATAATTTAATTTTTTTTCGTCTGCTACCATTGCGGGAGGGTACTCAACAACTTCCCAAAGTTTCGTGCTCCTAACTACACGGGAAGTTAGATATTTAATGATGAGTCGGTTATATGTAGCTCATATATGAAAAAAACTACATTTGGGCCCCCGGCCCCCTAGTGAATAATAATTTTATATTAGGTTGTGATTGTTATCATCGCGGGAGGGTACTGAACAACTTTCCAAAGTTTCATGCTTCTACCTACACGGGAAGATGAGGAATTAGTGTTCATTCAGTTTTATATAGCGGAAAAAAAACGGTTTTGGGGCCCCGGCCACCCATGAGTGAAATTTTAAAATTTTCATTTCGTCATTTATCGTCATAAGAGTGTACTAATCAAGTTCCCAAAGTCTTAGCTTCTACATTCACGGGAAGTTGTAGAATTAGTGTTGAGTCAGATTTTAATATTAGAAAAAACTAAATTTGGGCCCCCGGTCCCCAGTAAGTGATAATTTATATACTTTTTTTTTACCTGTTACCATTGCGGAATGTTACTTAACAACTGCCCAAAGTTTCATGCTTCCACCTTTACGGGAAATAGAAGAATTAGTGATTTTTAGTTTTTATATAGCTCATATCAGGAAAAAACTACATTTAGGCCCCGGCCCCCACTATGTAATAATTTAAATATTGTTTTAGTTTGTTACCACTACTCAGAGTTTCTTGCTTCTACCTACACGGGAAACATAAAAATTTGTGATTTTCAGTTTTTATATAGCTCCCATAAAGAAAAAAACTTTATTTGGGCCCCCGGACCCCAGTATTTGAAAATTTAAATATTTATTTGCCTGTTGATATCGCCGAAGTGTACTCAACATCTTCCCAAAGTTTCATTCTTCTATCTACTCGCGAAATAGGAGAATTAGTGATTTACTTTTAATATTGCCCATATAAGGAAAACAATGGTTTTGGGCCCCCGGCCCCAATGAGTGGGAATTTAAAAATTATTTTATGCCAATTTTTGTCGCGAGAAGCTACTTAACAATTCCCCAAGGTTTCATGCTTCTTCTACCTACACGGAAAGTTGGAGAATTAGTGATGAGTCAGTTTTTAATATAAAAAACTACATTTCGGCCCCCGGCCCCCATTAACTGATAATTTAAATATGTTTTTCACTTATTAACATCGTGGAAGTGTACTTATCAAGCCCCCAGTCTTTCATGGTTCTACCTACATGGGAAATATGAGAATTTGTGATTTTCAGTTTTTATATAGCTCATATAATGAAAAAACTTCATTTGGGCCCCCGGCCCCTAGGAAGTGATAATTTATTTATTTTTTCGCCAGTTACCATTGCGGGTTTGTACTCAACAACTTCCCAAAGTTTCATGCTTCTGCCTACTCGGGAAATAGGAGAATTTGTGAGGTTCAAATTTTATAAAGGCCATATAAGGAAAAATAACTTTTTTGGGCCCCCGGCCCCCCATGAGTGTAAATTGTAAATTCTTTTACGCCAATTTTCGTCGCGAGAGGCTACTCAACAACTTCCCAAAGTTTCATGATTCTACCTACACGGAAAGTTGGAGAATTAGTGATGAGTCAGTTTTTTTATCTGAGAAAAAAACATTTGGGTCCCCGGCCCCCATTAAGTGATAATTTAAATATTGTTTTTACCTGTTACCATCGTGTAATTTATTTATTTTTTCGCCAGTTACCATTGCGGGTTTGTACTCAACAACTTCCCAAAGTTTCATGCTTCTGCCTACTCGGGAAATAGGAGAATTTGCGAGGTTCAAATTTTATAAAGGCCATATAAGGAAAAATAACTTTTTTGGGCCCCCGGCCCCCCATGAGTGTAAATTGTAAATTCTTTTACGCCAATTTTCGTCGCGAGAGGCTACTCAACAACTTCCCAAAGTTTCATGATTCTACCTACACGGAAAGTTGGAGAATTAGTGATGAGTCAGTTTTTTTATCTGAGAAAAAAACATTTGGGTCCCCGGCCCCCATTAAGTGATAATTTAAATATTGTTTTGACCTGTTACCATCGTGGAAGTGTACTTAACAACTACTCCAAGTTTCATGCTTCCACCTACACGGGAAATAGGAGAATTAGTGATTATTAGTTTTTATATAGCTCATATAAGGAAAAAACTTCATTTGGGCCCCTGGCCCCCAGGAAAAGATAATTTAAATATTTTTTCTCCCGTTACCATCGTGGGATTGTACTCAACAACTACCCCAAGTTTCATGCTTCTACCTACACGGGAAATAGGAGAATTTGTTATTTTCAGTTTTTATATAGCTCATAAAAGGAAAAAACTTCATTTGGGCCCCCGGCCCCCAGGAAGTGATAATTTAATTTTTTTTTCTCCCGTTGCTATCGCTGGTTTGTACTCAACAACTTCCCAAAGTTTCATGCTTTTGCCTACTCGAGAAATGAGAAAATTAGTGATTTCATATTTTACATAGTCCATATAAGGAAAAAAAGCGGTTTTGGGCCCGGGCCCCCAACAGTGTGAATTTTAAAATTCCTATTCGCCAATTATCGTCGAGAGAGTGTACTCAGCAAGTTCCCAAAATTTCATGCTAATACCTACACGGGAAGTTGGAGAATTAGTGATAAGTCAGTTTTTTATATAAGAAAAAAACTACATTTGGGCCCCCGGACCCCATTAAGTGTTATTTTAAATATTTTTTTCGCTTGTTACCATCGCGGAAGTGTGCTTATCAACTACCCAGTGTTTCATGCTTCTACCTACACGGGAAATAGGAGAATTAGTGATTTTTAGTTTTTATATAGTTCATATAAGGAAAAAACTTCATTTGGGTCCCCGGCCCCCAGGAAGTGATAATTTAAATATTTTTTCTCCCGTTACCATTGCGGGATTGTACTCAACAACATCCCAAAGTTTCATGCTTCTGCCTACTCGAGAAACAGGAGAATTTGTGATTTTTAAATTTTATAAAGGCCATATAAGGAAAAAAAACGTTTTTGGGCCCCCGGCCCCACATGAGCGGGAATTTTAAAAACAATTTTCGCCAATTTTTGTCGTGAGAGGGTACTCGACAACTTCCCAAAGTTTCATGCTTCTACCTACACGGGAAGTTGGAGAATTAGTGATGAATCAGTCAGTGAGGGCTTTGCCTTTTATTAGTATAGAAGACTAGCAAAATCCCCGCGCTCTGCTGCGGAAGTTAGAATTTTAGTAAGCGTTGAAAACCGGTTTCACACCAATTCAAAACACCAATAGATTTCAGTTTGAATCATGATTAATATACTTGTTTATCAATATTTGTCAAGGTCGTGTAAAATAAAATGGGTACTAAAATGACATTACGGGCCCCGTGCAAATGGATGCAGGATGTGCATATCTCATAAGGTCTGAGGATTTCAATCTAGGTCATGATAGAGAAATGTGACTATATTTATTTAAATTATTTTTAAGGTAACAAACCTTTAAATATTTTGGGTCCCGGCCTCAAAGGAACAGACGCTAGAATTTCATTACCCTATATAATTTTATTTTATTTTTAAAATCAAATTTGGCCATTGTTCATCCATTTACCTAGTAGCCACATTTTAAATTACCTTTTATATAACTAATGTTAAAATATGGCATACGGGCCCCCAGCCCGTAATAAGTGGTGTTTTTAAAACTTTTACTTGGGCCCCCGGCCACAATAAGAGTGAATTTTAAAATTCTTTTACGCCACTTTGAATCGCTAGAGGCTACTCAACAACTTCCCAATGTTTCATGCTTCTACCTACACGTGAAGTTGGAGAATTCATGATGATTCAGTTTTTAATATTAGAAAAAAATTTCTTTTGGGCCCCCGGCCCCCAGTAAGTGTTAATTTAAATATTCTTTTTTCCTGTTACAATCACGGAAGTGTACTTATCAACTACTCAGAGTTTCATGCTTCTACCTACACGGGAAATATGAGAATTTGTGATTTTCTGTTTTTATATAGCTCATTTTAGGAAAAACTTCATTTGGGGCCCCGGCCTTAAGTAATTGATAATTTAAATATTTTTTTGCCTGTTGACATCGCGGAAGTGTACTCAACAACTGCCCAAACTTTCATGCTTCTGCCCACTCCCAAAATGTAGAAGAAACTACATTTGTGATTTTCTGTTTTTATATAGCTCATTTTAGGAAATTTATATAATTGTTCCACCTGTTACCATCGCGGAATGTTATCCAACAACTACCCAAAGTTTCATGCTTCTACCTTCTCGGGAAATAGGAGAATAATGGATTTTTAATTTTTATAAAGCCAGAATAAGGAAAAAAAAGTTTTTGGGCCCCCGGCCCCCATGAGTGTGAATTTCAAAATATTCTTTTTCACCTGTTACCATTGCGGAAGTGTACTTAACAACTCTCCAAAGTTTCATGCTGCTACCAACACGAGAAATTGGAGAATTAGTGATGAGTCAGTTTTTTATATAAGAAGAAAACTACATTTTGGCCCCCGGCCCCCAGTAAGTGATAATCTAGATAGTTTTTTAACCTGTTACCATCGCAGAATGTTACTTAACAACTACTCAAAGTTTCATGCTACTTCCTACACATTTTGGCCCCTGGGCCCCAGTAAGTGAAATTTTGAATATTTTTTCGCCTGTTACCATCGCGGAAGTGTACTCAACAACTTCCCAAAGTTTCATGCTTCTACCTACACGGGAAATAGGAGAATTAGTGATTTTTAGTTTTTATAAAGCTCATATAAGAAAAAACTTCATTTGGGCCCCCGGCCCCCATTAAGTGTTATTTTACATATTTTTTTCCCGTTACCATTGCGCGATTGTACTCAACAACTTCCCAAAGTTTCATGCTTCTGCCTACTCGGGAAACAGGAGAATTGTTGATTTTAAAATTTTATATAGGCCATGTAAGGAAAAAAAACTTTTTTGGGCCTCCGGCCCCCATGAGTGTTAATTTAAAAATTCTTTTACGCCAATTTTCGTCGCGAGAGGCCACTCAACAACTTCCCAAAGTTTCATGCTTCTACCTACGCGGTAAATCCGAGATTAGTGATGAGTCTGTTTTAATATAAGAAGAAACTACATTTGGGCCCCCGGCCCCCATTAAGTGATAATTTGAATATTGTTTTTACCTGTTACCATCGTGGAAGTGTACTTAACAACTACCCCAAGTTTCATGCTTCTACCTACACGGGAAATGGAGAATTTGTGATTTTTAGTTTTTGTATAGCTCATGTAGGGAAAAAACTTCATTTGGGCCCCCGGCCCCCAGGAAGTGATAATTTAATTTTTTTTTCCTCCCGTCGCTATCGCTGGTTTTTACTCAACAAATTCCCAAAGTTTCATGCTTTTGCCTACTCGAGAAATGAGAAAATTAGTAATTTCATATTCTATATAGTCCATATAAGGAAAAAAAGCGTTTTTGGGCCCCGGGCCCCCAACAGTGTGAATTTTAAAATTCTTATTTGCCAATTATCGTCGAGAGAGTGTACTCAGCAAGTTCCCAAAGTTTCATGCTAATACCTACACGGGAAGTTGGAGAATTAGTGATGAGTCAGTTTTTTTTATAAGAAAAAACCTACATTTGGGGCCCCGGACCCCATTAAGTGTTATTTTAAATATTTTTTTCGCTTGTTACCATCGCGGAAGTGTGCTTATCAACTACCCAGTGTTTCATGCTTCTACCTACACGGGAAATAGGAGAATTAGTGATTTTTAGTTTTTATATAGTTCATATAAGGAAAAAACTTCATTTGGGCCCCCGGCCCCCAGGAAGTGATAATTTAAATATTTTTTCTCCCGTTACCATCGCGGGATTGTACTCAACAACTTCCCAAAGTTTCATGCTCCTGCCTACTCGGGAAATAGGAGAATTGTAGATTTTAAAATTTTATATAGGCCATATAAAGAAAAAAAACGTTTTTGGGCCCCCGGCCCCCATGAGTGTTATTTTTAAAATTCTTTTACTCCAATTTTCGTCGCGAGAGGCTACTCGACAACTTCCCAAAGTTTCATGCTTCTACCTACACGGGAAGTTGGAGAATTAGTGATGAATCAGTGAGTCAGTGAGGGCTTTGCCTTTTATTAGTATAGAAGATTGTATTGGTATTGGTAGTATTGCCAATACTTTTTAAGTATTGGGACGATATTGCAATACTTCTTGAAATTTGATATTGGTATTGGTATTGCCAATAATTATTTTTGATATTGGTATTGATTTTTAACCAATACTAAAAGCAATATTCAATAAATTCTCTACAACATTGGTTGTGAATAAAGCTGAATATAATAAATTTTTCTTTGGTGTCGCCATCTTGCGAGTGACATTGCAAAACAATTTCTGAATGATACTGATCAATGAAATGAATGATAATAGAAATCAAATCATATATGATATCTTTGGCAATGAGCATTGACTGAGCAGTGAGCAGTGCGCATTTTGAAATGGTTACTTTTCTTCGCCTGGCTAAGTGGTAACGGCCAAATAGGTGGCGTTACCCTGAGAACTCTACTAAAATTCATCGTTCATCGTTAGTTTTCCAGATGTGATGCAATCCACTGACTCGGTCTGACTGTTTTTACTATAGTATGATGTTTAACCGTTTATGTATCATTTGCTTTTCTATGACAGTCATTTGCTTCATTCATTCATCCATCCATCCAGTCATTCATTCACAATATGTGTACAGTATACATATTAAAAAATCTTGTTGCTTAAGGACGTTAAGGTATGCCGACTTATTTAATATGTTGTCAAAGACTTTTGAATGCTTTGAGGAAAACTGATGAAGCAAGTGTTAACTATTGAACAAAATTTGGTTACAAATACATTGTCTAAATTAGCCAAAAATGTTGTTATCGTTTATCGATGTAAGTGATATAGAGCGATGAATTACGTGTTTGCGTTTTATTCGTCGAATGACCCAAATATTGGTATTGGTAAGGCAATAATAAATAAATATTGGTATTGGTATTGCAATACTGGTGTTAAAATTGTATTGGTATTGGTATTGCCAATAGATTTTACAGGCAGTATTGGTATTGGTATTGCCAATATTTTTTTTTAGTATTGTTAACAACCCTGCTAATTTCGAAAAAGACATACTTTAACATTTCAAGCGTCTTGGAAAAAATTGACACCTGAAGAAGTAACTAGGAAAACGAGATCAGATGCTGGAATTTTACTCAATTCAATGCAATCTTTTTCTCTTCTATGTTATCTGCATTTATGGGAACCCGTAATTTTTTTAATTAATGCAAAGCCATTGCATGGAACAAAGAGATGTGTTAATACAAAATGCTGTTATATCTGCCAAACAATTTGTGAAGAGGTGGGGATATCAACTGAACGTCGAGGTAGAAGGAGAAAAATATGGGTAGGGAAAATTCAGAAGACGTGGTTCTATCTTTAGAACGAGAAGTACAACAATAAATGTTTTTATGCATTGATGGAATTATAAAATAAAATAAAATAACGCTTTGATGAGTTGCATGTCCTTGCAAGAAAATATTCTTATATAGTACCATGTAAACCACTAATTGAAGCATTTGAACATCAAATAAATTACTTTATTGACATTGATAAAGAACAGTTCAATATGGAAAGAAAAAGGATCCAAGATTTTATGGCTGAACCTACACTACAAGAAGAGGCATTATGTTAGAACAGTGGTTCCCAAAGTGGTCCGTACGGACCCCCAGGGGTCCGCGGAAACCTTCAGGGGGTCCGTGGAAAATTAAAATTGATTTGGGGGTCCCTGAACAACGTCAGGGGGTCCGCGCAAGGTTTAATATAAAATAATAAAACTGATACATTTTTATTATTATTGAAATTAAAATAAATAATAATAAATAAAATAGTATGTGCATGCCTGTTCTACTAATTAAATACCATCTTAGATACTATCCTTCATGGATACAATGTTGTTTTACATAGAAAAAGTAGTATAACTACTGTAATTCCACATCTATAACCAATCAAAATACTTGGTTTGTTGAAAGGTCAAGCTTGATGCAGAAGAAATGCCGAATTCCTATAACTATACGTAGAAAAATACAAGTTTATAACTTGAATCTACGAGAGTTGCAAGGTTGTGTATTTTTCGATGTGTCGGGAAGTTATATTTATCTAAATTGTATCCTATCATCAAATAATGTTTTCAATAGGGCTTTACTGTTGCATTCCATTGAAAACGTTAATAATTCTTAACAGTGGTCTATTACAACAGATAAGAGAATGAGTGAGCCCAAGGCTGGATTTAGGCTTGATGGGGCCCTAAGCTATTTAAGGCCCTTTTGAAATCTAGATATTCTATATCAGTGACAAGTATGAAAACAAAATTTCGGGGCCCCCAAGAAGGCAGGGGCCCTACGTTATAGCTTGTTTAGCTAATATGTAAATCCAGCACTGATTGAGCCGAAGAAACAATTCTGTCAATATGGTGTTAATGAATATTTGATGTATGGCTAAATGTTTGGAAACAGATAAGAAAGGTGAAACGTTATTAACTGAATTTTTTTAAAAAATGTTTGAAGTTAAAGCAATAATCTTAACTTTCTGGCATACAAGCTGTACCAAATGTATTTTCAGTAAATTGATTCATTCATCAACATCAAATATTCAAAAAAATCTTAGTGAAAGTTTGCATGGATCACTGTATTATGTCATTAGAGCAGTTAATAAAATCTAAAGGAATGCCTTGATGAGAGATTATTTGCTCACTAAGGTTTGGAAATTGAAGAAGCCTATAATTAATTATTTATTCACACAGAAGTACGCTGGTTATCATCACGTACATATTTAAATCGATTTAATGCTCTCTTTGATTCAGTGTCCAAATTCCTGGAAAACAAAGACAATATTCAGCAACACAATTAACTCAAAAAAATGACATATCCTTTATGAATGAATTATTTACCCAAATTTAACGAAACTAATTTGAAACTACAACTACTACAAGGTAACGGATTAAATTTAATCAAAACTAAAAGCGTTATGTCTGAGTTTGTTGCGAACCTTTTTCTGTGCAAAAAAAAACTTAGGAACAGGAAAATGTTCTCAGTTTTCAAAATCTTTTGAAATTGCAAAATAGAGATAAAGATTTGCTTCCTTACTCTCAAAACTTAACGGCTCTTCATGCGGACCTCAGACCTGAACCAAAGATTTGTAGGCATTCGTCACTATTGGATATTTCCGAATGGCAGTTGAACTCTTTAGCGCATGGACAATCTCAGGTCCAAAACACAGATGAATACATACTAATACAAGAGCACCTTATTGAAATATCGACAAATGAGGAACTAAAACCAATGTTTGGACTAGGATAGCACACATTATGTTTACAAAGTCAGAACCCAATTTTATATCATGCATTATAGGTTATTGTGCAGAATTTTTTGACTGTTTTCCTGTCTTCCTATTTGGTAGAACAAATATTCAGTGGCGTTATGAACCTCATCATAAAAAACAAGAACAACAAAAATAAAAATAATAAACGACTAGAAATTGGTGCTCGTGAGGATTTGCGGTTCCTACACACAAACATTGAGTCGGTCATAAATCCTATATATTAAAAGGCTATGTTCCGTGCGGTCATCGATAGCGATTGGTCCCTCAAACACATATGACTCCTACAGCCAATCATATTGAACACGTTATGCGGACGTTCAAAACGAGTTATTTTTGGTGCATTATTTCTTCCAAGACTTTATTTTGAGTTATGCGCGTTGGGATTTATAGTCAAAATCATTGTCTTTACGAGTTATTTATTTTAACTATAATGAATAATATTTTTGACGTGATGCACATCTATGCCGGTCGAGACGGCTGTTGGAGGGGAGTTACAACATGCCACCGAACGGTGACGGAACGTCCTTGGAATGGCTTTGTTGCTCGTACACTCATAAAATCTCATCACGTTAATCCAAGTTATTAATTGTTTTCAATTTAATCTTAAACAAAAGTGATAATTTCAATAAATACCGCACTTTTCATCAAAATGTTGCTTTTGTAATTTTTGTACTATGAAGTTATAAAGTTTGTTTCACTTGGGGGTCCGTGGGGAAGTTTTGAATATAAATGGGGTCCGTGGGTCAAAAAAGTTTGGGAACCACTGTGTTAGAACAATGGGGGAAAAGGTCCCCTTATCTATTAAAATTTATTCAACAGTATATATTGGAAAATTCTGTACCCAACATTGTAATTTTGCTATGAATTTTTAAACTATTGCTATCAGTCTCACTAGTTGTGAAAGGAGCTTCTCCAAACTGAAGTTCATAAAAAATTATCTTCGTTCCACAATGAGCGATCAAAGACAACACAATCTTGCAATATTGTCCATAGAACAATATATTACAAATAATTTTAATTTTGATAGCATAATACACGATTTTTCTATTATGAAATTTAGGAAAGTAAATGTATAGATCTACTAATGTATATAATTTCTTTGTTTGTAAAAAAAAATCATTTATTTATAAATACAAAATAAAAGAATAGTAATTCGTAATGTTTTTTGGGGGTGTAAATTTGGAATATGTTTTGTATCATGACTCTGCGACCTCAGTAACTTTCTTGTGGCCTTTAAAAAAGTATCTTGTATTTATATAAATGTGTATTTATATGTATATAATCTTATGCGGCCTCTTATTACTGCTTACATAAATATGGCATGCAATGGTAAACATTTTCCCCAGGTTTACTTAGTTTCAATTACAATTATTTATTCATATTTATTAATTTTTTAAAATCATAATACAATCGACTAAGTGGCCGTCCATTATTGTCATCACGCTATTTTGGCTGATTTTTCACCCCCCCCCCTTTCGTCACACGTCGTCACAAAAACGTAGACCCCTTCTTCAATAACACGTCACAAAGCTTCCCCCCCTCCCCATAAGAGCCGTGTTTTCTGTTTTAAAATGAGCATGTTTCAAATTAAATTTTTGCCATTTAAGTATGTTTTAGCGTAACGCTGCATTCTAATAAAGTAACACGCTATTTACATAAACGTCATAAAATAAAGAGTCAGTAATCAAATATTTCAGTGGAAATTTATTTAAAGTTGCGCGTTTTGACGTGACGTGAAACCCCCTCCCTCGTCACACTTCGTCACAAAAGTGTGACTCCATGCCCCCCCCAAGGTGCGTGACGTCATTTATGGACGGCCCCTAAAGAGGGCGGCAAATTGGAGACCGCCCCGGGCGGCAAAAGTTCTAGCTACGCCACTGGAAGAGATGGTCTAATTCCATTGTTGAAACGTGCCATAGTTTGACCTACATAATCAGGCAGTTAAGATGTCTGTCAAGTGAACCGATTACCAACCACTTTATCCCATCATTAACTATTTTATCTATCTCGTTTATTCAACGTATTCAAAATAATTAAATTAGTGATTTGATTATGAGCATTTTTCATTTCAATCCTTAATAAAGACAATCTTTAAAAAAAAATCTCGTTCAGATTTCGTGTTTAAAGTATATTTTGTTTTCGCTCAAAATGCATGACTTGGAAACGAAACAACGCAGACCTGTTGCATTTCCAACTTTTATCATCCCAGCCTTTATTGTTGACTACACCGGCATCTTCCTAAATGGTTTTTATTGATTCAGTTGTACCCAGCGCGAATACACATCGAAAGAAACATGTGCTTTCAATACAAGTTAAGAAGGAATAATACCCCCCCCCCAACAACCTTTTCAGCGTGACAAGCTACTGAGTTTTCTCATCCAAACACTAATTTGGGAGGCACATTTTTCGAAAAACAGTTTGTATGCGTGTGTGTCTATCTGTGTCTTTGTGTGAGTGCGTGTCTGTCTGGGTCTGTTATATTCAAGTCTAAGGTATTCCTACCGTTACAGACCACGGGGCACTCTGAGGGATGTGGCGTTCACTTTTTAATATTTATTGAGTGATGGCCAGAGGCGTCACTAGGGAGGTGTGGGGAGGGGGTGCGGACCGCACATAGTGACACCATCACAAGGGCTCAAACCAAAAATAAATGTAAACTTGTGTAAAGTTCCTGTTATTTGTCACGGGTAGTCTCGGAGGTCTATGTGTTAAGTCGTGAGAGGGTGACACCACGCATTACCGCACTGGGTGAAACCAATCCCTAATGACGTCTCAGGTTATGGCAATTTCTGCAGTGGCGTAGCGAGGGAGGGGGGGTAACAAATACCCTGTGTGGCACTTTGTTAGGGGCGGCAAATTCCTCGTCATTTTTGGCTTTTAGGGACTAAACATTTAAAGTAAGAGGAGCTTTAAAAAATAAAAAAAATCATTTGATAAAAAAGATAAAGGAAGTATCCAAAAATATGTGAACCTTTATACTGCCTAAACTTCAAACTCCATATTGGATATAAATTATTCTGATACCAATGCTAATGAACTGAAAAACGAAGAGTCTTAGTAGTATGATAAAGTGACAATGCTATGCTGGAAACTTATTTGATCCTTAAAATTTGACAGCCGCTCCTGTTGTAGAAGCATAAAATTACCTGTACCCCATCAACTGAATGGGGGGGGGGCGGCAAACCTGGGTTCAGCCCCTGGCGGCACATACCCACGCTACGCCGCTAAATTTCTGCCACCTCTTGCAATATTAGTAGGCTATTAATATTTCTTTTTAGAATTGCTTTATTTTTTAGTATTATTAGGGTAAGTTTGTGTGAAATTGTCATCTACAAAAACACTTTGCCCGAAAAAGACGTAGCAAAAGCGTGTTAAACAAACTCAACATTATTACTTTTAATTGAAATCACTTGTCAACTTTATGTAATACAATTGACACTTTTAAAGGCCCCGTTCCTTTTCATGTGACGAATTGACGTTTATAATTAATTGTAACAACGTGTCTGAACCCTCCCCTTGTTATATGCCTTTCATCTCCATATTAAGCCTACAACTAGTGCATCCACAACGATTGTTTTTGTGAATTTGTGTCTCCATTGTCAACACGTGCAGTCGGGGGGCGTTTACCCCTAATATAGACGTCTTACTTAGACTTTAGACATTTTTTTTTACTCTGGTAGGTGTAAGTGATGGGTTTTTATATTCACTTTCAATATTAGTAATAAAAATAGTTATAAAATATTAATGTATTATATCATATTTATGTACTGTTCAATTTTAAATATTGATAATTAAATAACTTTAAAAAGAAAATTATGAGATCCTTTTTATTTATTTTTTATAGTATTTTTTTAAAAACGAATATTAGTTTGCCTATTTCTTTTTGTATATATTATTTTTGGATTAATTCTTTAAATTTGTTGAACCATCGAACGTAATATCAAAACACGATTCTTGTTCTTACCAGAATGCTGCGCCACGCCCAAGCGATGCCGTTGCTAGGATAAATAACATCACAGAAGTGATTTGTTTGGCTTTTTCTCTCTCACTCTCTCTTTTACGTCTGACGCTGCAGGTCAAGTAAAAGCATATCAGTTTCCGGAGGTGACGTAAAGCTTATGCTTTCACAAAGCAAATACTCTTTTATGGAAGCGAGACAAAGCAACACTGGAATAGTCGTGTATTGATGAATATTAAAATAGAAACAATGCTAGGCTTTTGTTCACAGTGATCAGTGAACTGAGAAAAAAAATGTAAAGATTCTGCAGATAAAAAAATCCAATAACCGTAGCACGGCAATGCTGACTGTAGGTTTATTCAGTAACAGACGGTCAAATATGTCCCGTTAAAATAAAAATAGATGTAAATCTCATACGCGAGTCCTAGTTTTAAGTTAATGTCCTATTGTGTTCTAATGTTAGGATCCACACTCTGTTAATTACAAGCAAAGATCTTGATCTTTCCTAATGTTTAGATGAGATTAATTCTGTCCTAAAATTAAATTCCAATTCTGTCTTTATATTAAGTTAAGATCCATTCTGTCCTAAAATTATAAAATAAGATCAAATCGTGTCCATTTGTTAATATCCAGTTCTGGACCTTTTTTGAAGGATAGACTCAATGCCACAGTTTCCAGGTGGAAGTTTTAAAATATGTTAACTATATAAATGTGGAAAATACTTCAATGTTTTCACTAACTAAGGAGCACACGTAAGATGGACTCATGGACCAGAGGTGTAGCGAAGGGGGTTTGATGGTTCGCCGAGGTACAGGGATGCCAAAATGAGCCACAAAGCTCTATATTATAATATGGGAACAAGGGTATAAGTATTAAAAAAGAGGGTGGGTGTAAATTTAATTTTTTGACACATAATGCTACACCTCTGACTGAGACAAGGTCAGACTTTGTTTTTAAAAAAAAGAATGTGACAATGACACCTCAAATTATTCATAAACATTTTTTTTTAGTTTAAGTCCCTAAGCATATTATTTAAAAGTAAAAACTATAACCCACCCTTTCATTAAGATAAAAAATATCATTTTATCTAGCAATACAATAGATCCAAGCGGTTGGCAGGGTTCACCGACTAAAGGACCCCGACATAACGGCCTTGACAAAACGGCCCCTGACTAATAGATGGACTAAAAGTAAAATGTCCAATCAAATATTAAAATTCGTATTTTTACTCACATATTCAGTGTCAGGTTTTGCTAATAACAAACAACAATAATGACATCATAATAGTAAATTTAATTAATAGCCTCTACGCGAAATGGTACCAATCGCGGCTGTTTGTTGACAAGAAACAATATAATAACATAAGATATAATTTTACAATTTTACCACTTTATTTAAGGGTGAAAAAGTTCACAAAAGCTTAAAATGAAGAAAACAAAATTGTTGAAAAATGTTAACAATTTGTCTTGGGCCGTTTTGACCGTGGCCGTTTTCGTCGGGGCCGTTATGTAGGGGCGTTTTGGGCCGTTTTGACGGGTCACCGATTCAAGCACATAAGTTAGCTTGAGTGGATAGAGTGATATTTAAAATAATTTCATTGTTATTGATTCAACCCATTAAAGTAGGTAGAATATGTTTACATAGCCAGAAATATTCAACAAAAATAACATAAAACTAATAGAAGAAATAAACGAAATCGGGAATAAGATATGGGGCCGTCCATAAATGACATCACGTTCCTAGGGGTCACACTTTTGTGACGATGCGTGACGAGGGGGAGGGAGGGGGGTTGAAGAAACGTGACGTCACATCGAAAGGGTAACTTTAAATAAAAACTTCCACTGAAATATTTGGTGGATTACAATTTATTTTATGACTTTTTCTTTTTTTTTAAAATCAGGGCTTCTCAATGTGCCGGTCGGTAGGCCATTAGATGCTGGTTGGCGTAAGCTATCAAGAGACGAAAATTAAATCTAATTATAATCCTTAAGTTTGAGAACTCACAAGATAACGTATGAAATTGTTACACTGTGTCGTTTGAGACTCGTTTGATGTTGACATCAAAGCATTTGTGATGTAACTGCAGCTCCGTCGGCGAACTTTTTTTGCCCGTTACCCAAAATATACAAGTTTATATGTGCGTTATCCCCCCCCCAACCCCCAGACTCTAGGTCCTGCTCACATGACTCGGGGATTTGAAGGCGCGCCGTTAGCGAAAATGCAACTGGTGAGTTTTACAAGCATGACAAGTGTCTAAAAATGATCTGAATAGGATTATGTGTAGATATTTTAAGTCCAAACGACACGGAATATCCTTTTTCTTTAAAGGGTGGGGGGGATATATTTGATAGAATTATAAACGTTTTTAAGTTTGATATAATTGTTCGGTTGGTTTTTTATTAAACGCCCCTGGCCATTCTAGATATAATGATAAATGAGCCCATTTAAAAGTTGTCAAGTATTCATTAACTTTATTTAATGCATCAAATTCTTGACATCGCAATTCGAGAGGAGCACAAAACAACTTTTCTTCTTAGCTCAGTTTTTAAGGCATTAATTTTAAATATCACAGAAAGGGATACTTGATACAGTCAAGTCATGTGGATTAAGATTATTGTCACTCGTGTCAATATAAATAAAAGTAGGGTGGATTATAGTACGTAGGTAAGAAATCTACATAGTTGTCAAATTTTTAAAAAATGCATTTTCTGGAAGGAACCGGTTCAATAATGGGCATATGTTCCAAGCGTTCACGTACAAATGATGTATTTTAATATATCTAGTGGATTGTAGTATATGTTATATGTCCCAAATGAGTCTGCATTACCCCCAATAATTCCCTTTTGACCCCAGATGAGGTTATTTACCCCTGTTCGCCGATTTCTTTCTTACCGTCAGTCAATTGAGGGATTTTTAAAAAAATACATTTTAAAAATATCATTTTTAAATATTTTTTTTCTAAACAAAGACGTTAACCGTGATGATTAATAGCCAATGTTTAATTTGTATTCATTTAAAATAAAATATGATCTAAGGATGTTAACACAGTTCGTTTTTTGAAGGCCGGTTAAACGTTTTGATAAAAATGCTTCACACGGGCTACGATATTACAATGTAGACCTTAACTAAATAAATTATGAATACAAGTACTTAAATGACAATAAAAGTGATTTGAAACAGACTTATTTTCAAATAGAAAATAATGTGTTGTTTTTTGGAAAGTCAAAGCTTTGTGACGTATTTTTAGAGGGGGGGGTCTCACTTTTTTTGACGACGCGTGAAGAGTGTCAAAAATCGGCCAAAATCGCGTGACTTCATTTATGTACGGCCCCTATTCGAAACATTTCTTTTGTATGTTTGCTTTTGTGTTACCCATGAAGTTGAATGTTCCAAAACAAGTGGACTCGTAGTTTAATCTATAAATGGTGTATTTAAATCTACCAAAAAACATGCACCAGACCAGACAAACAGTTGAATATATAATAATAAAACGTGTTTAATTTGCAGTTCAAGGAACCAAAGCCAAAATAAATATTTAATCTTCCGAAATCTCCTCAGTTTAATCAGCTAAACAATCTTCCTGTATTTTAGATTTGTCAATGTCCTTTTATCAACGGGGAGCATCCTCCCCCCTCCCCCCTTCCGAATGTATTCTAAAAGAGGTTTTCATTTAACGAAGTAAATAGCCTGTTATACACAGTGTAGTGGAAACTTTATTCTTCATCGATTATGTATTATCTAAAACTAAATCTCGCTTGTTTGTGTTTTTTTTTTGTGTTGGATTAGCTTTACTTGTGTTGTTTGTTTTGTTGTTTGTGTGTGTGTGGTGGTGTGTGTTGTAGTGTTTTATAGATATTGTGACAATGAGTGCGTTTGTTGTTGTTTTGGTTGTGTGTGTGTGTGTGGTGTGTGTGTGGGGTGTGTTTTTTTTTTTGTGTTGTTGATTCCCGATAGACTGTGCAAAAAAAAGGGGAGTAATCAGAAGGTACTGTCACGATCTGAAACTAATTTCTTAACCTGGAGTTTGTAAGTTTGTAATCATTTATCATTTACTAGACGCCCCGCGGTTAGCATTACGCCGCAGGAATTGCATCAGGAGAGCGTGCAAAGAAATAGAAGAAATAACGGAACAAAAACAGCACGCAAGTCCCACCCACACCTCGAGGAAGACGGTGTTTGGTTGGTGTGCTGGGGGTTGTTGTGTTGTGGGGGGGGAAAGTGTGTGTGGGGTAGGAAAAACTAACGAACTTTACTTTTGACTCCCCGCTGTCGAAAGCTTAGCTGCCCAACCAACTCTCCTCCCCCACCACCACGCCGACACACCGCCACCACTAGACCAAACCGCCCACTAACTCTTATCCCCCACCAACCCCACCACCTGCCCACGTTGGTCCCCGCCTAATCTGCCCAAAAGCATTAAATTAGATGCCCTCTTATGCCAACTTAAAGAGGTCAGACAAATGATCATAGAATAATACTATAGAATTTTGTTAAGTAATATGACTAAATATAAATGGTTCTTTTTTTTTAGAGATTTTTATTTTTTCTATTTTTCTGGCTAATATTCTATTACGCGTATGTAATTTAATAATAGGAATTTATCTTCATTCACAAAATTTTGATTTCTATATTAATTTAGAACGGAAAGTGAAGATTAAGATAAACAGACAACTTGGCCACCTGGGCTGTATGCCTAATTTCTCCCCTTCTTTTTTTACCCCTTACGAGCAAGATCAAATATAACATGCTGTTGTAAAACCAGTGTAAATGTAGCTGATAGGCAGACGTTTTAAAAGCTATGTTACAGTTATATAATGCTAATAATCTAAATATAATTCAGGCTATCCAGGAGGCTTACTGTTTGCCGTTTCTAGACCACCAAGTTTTCCGTTCTAAATCCAAAGCAAATAAATTAAACCGTTTTATAGATCAATACAGTTTGGAGCATTTCGAAGTAACCTTACCCGAAAAAACTGACATATGACAGCGCGAGAATCTAAAGAAGTTATAGGCATTAAAATACCTAAGTTAAAGGGTGTTATATTCATTATAAGACCATTCAATTATACATACTATCAATAACCAAGTATAAGTCATAGTATACAATTTATAAATAATAAAAGAAAATACACAATATAAATATAATAGAATCCTCTCACAAAAGATCCTTTGCTTTGAATTCACCCAGGCAAAAAGCTACAATAATTAATTCTCATCACAAAAAATAGATATAAAATTAATAAACAAGAAGAGTATCATAATATTTTTTTAGCCATGTAAATATTGATTCATTAAACTTATATCTTTTTCATCAAATCGAAATGATATTTTTTTCTATTTTACAATTTTTTATAATTTTATTATAAACGCAGAGCTCCCCATAACTCTCTTTTTTACTTTGCCTTAAATGTTTCATTATTATTTTATACCTTACTCGCTAAATTTTAGTCCCCTAAACAAAAAAATTATAAGAACCAAATTATAAAAACAAAAAATAAAAAAATCCCTAAACAGAATGCTAAAACTATAAGAAATCCAAAATAAAAAGAAAACATTAGACCATAACATAAAATCTAATTAATATAACAAAACTAAAAAAGCCAAATTTAATTGAACTGAGGGAAAGGCTGAGGAATGGCAGTGAGATTTGCCCAATCCCCCTCCATGCCGTTCTCGCCACGTGCACCTAACCAAAAAAGAGCCCAAACATTGCCATTAGTCTACACCCCACCCAACCTCCCACCCCCTTCTACGCTCCTCTACCACCCCTTCTCCCCCCCCAATCGCTCACTACGCGCCTTAGCCACTACTCCACACCTTTGCAGCTAAATTGAGAAGCAGCGGAGAAGAAGAAAACGAAAGAAAAAAACCTATATGCCACATAACATTCACCTTGAGATGAAGCGTCATTTAGGGCTAGGTCCGATGTGTGTTATGGTATCACCCAAGTGCTGTAACATTGTACGGTTTAATAATATAATGGTTCCCAATCCAAATATCGTGGTTGTCGTTCTTGTATGCCGTTAGGTGCGTCTAACTGCCTCTGCGCCAACATTGCAACTGGTCTTTATGTGCCAAAGTACCCCTCTCTCTGTTGCATTCATCCTACTCCATACTCCTACCCTCTTCTCCCAAACCAATCCTACAATATACGAAACATTTACACTTCTTTGCTACACCTCACTACAACCATTAGACCTAGCCGCAGAACCCACGTTAGCGTATAAGAAGGCTGAGGTGAGCTCTTACGTCGACGGTTCTGCTCGAACGGGGACGGGTTTCTTCGTTCTAAAACCGTTACTTAGCACCAATAGAGACAGCATTGCTCGATAACGATAGATATTTAGCCGGTCGGAGCTTACATTAACGTCACACCAGAAAACTGAGTACTACCTTCATTAAATATAACATTTTGTAGACGACGAAGATTGATCCACACGAGTTCTTACATATACGCTGCCCCCCTCTCTACTCCTGATTAACTCTAGCCCAGCACAAGTAAGAGGCTAATATGCCCCAGTAAACCTATCAATGCTTAGTACCATCTCTCTCTTAGGATCCTCCTGGCAGAGCCCACCGCTCTGAGCGAGAGATCACAACGAATGCCTCACAATCGATAAAACTCTGCTTCTGCTCAACTCACAAATTGTGCTACTACTATGCCCAGGAACACCACCCTGATAGGATGTGAGCACCCAACATAACCGTGTGCGCCTTGCCGTTTTCTTTTGTATCGCCCAAGAATAACACTTATTACGACTCTGTTCGTCGCGGCGTGCCTTTACCGTCGCTTAGCGACGGGTTCTCCCGGAGTGTGACACAGAAAAAAGAACATAATAGTTCGCCTCGCAACGATTCCTAGAAATATTTTCATCTACTAGGAGATTTAAAACAACTGACACAATCATAACAAACATAACCATAGTCTCATAAACCAACTGACCACACTTAACACCCAAAGTGTAAAATTCTTACATGTTTACTCTCTTTGTTACATATATCTTCCACTGCACATCCCCTCTTCCGCCACTGTTGTCATGTCCACATCCTATTTTGTAGCCCCATCTTAATTGTTAAACCACCGTCGGACTGATTTATCGGATATTGTACTTACGAATCTGTCCACCATCGTGCGGGTCACCCGCACCCTCCCCGACCTCCACGGCCCTCCTAGTGACGTCAGTATGACCCCCGCCTCTCGGGACCCACTCACTCAATACAACTTAGATTAATAAAAACGGGGACGTCGGACACGCCAAAATCCATGCTCCAGAAAAGCCCCGATCGTGGAACTTTTGGTCAGAACGGGCTGGGAAAATCACCTACGTAGACTTGATATATAACAG